>CAJNOP010000170.1:310624-362535 GCA_905250075.1 Rotaria sp. Silwood1
ATATATTAGAGAAGCATGACAAATTACCTCGCTACAAAGCGATTTGGAATGGTTCCTTGCCTATTCATGCGTATATTTTGTCATCTTCTCTGCTTGGTAATTAATCAAAAAGGCATATGTAATCAAGCAATGCAAGGCAACTTTTTTCGTTCTGAGATGTATAGATAAAGCATGAAGCATGTGTTACCTGACATGTACGATTAAATAAAAAATGCTTGTCAGCAGAGCTCCTTTAGGGTTGAAATGTGAAACTTACATATGCTGGTTACCCTCATTGAAATAATATAAATTACGTGAATTGAAAAGTCTCTTGTAGGCTGTAGTTGTTTTGCAAGGTAATGGATCATCAAAGTAAAAGGATATCTCTCGTTTCTAAACTTCGACTAGAAGTTTTTTTATTTTTTCTACGAGTGTCGCAGGTTTTTGTTTGTATTGTTGCTATTCTCTTATTGTTTTTTACTTTTTTGAATTCGTTTCTTTTAAATAAAGATATCTTGCACTATTATATGCATGAATCAATATTCAAGCAATAGTATTCATAATTTTTCAACTGTATAACATGATCAATTTCGAAAAACAACTTTAGAAAAACTGACACCTATTACTGTCGATTGCTAAAGCATGTAATGGGATGTTGTTCGGAATGAAAGAAATCTGTAACAGAGTGGTGGGGGAGAGGAAAACCGCGGAAATTCTACTTAAAACTCACATCCATTGTTTTTTCTTTGAAAATATGTATGAGTTCCACAATACGCACTGAGACAAATACGCTGAGCTTGATGAGAAATATAAATTGAAAGGTGATAGTCATAAATTAAACGAACTTTTTCAGCTTAGTGTTACTTATCAAATGTTAGATAAGCTGGACATCAAAAATGCGCTCAAATCACAACGATAAAGCTTCTCACAACATTTTCACTTTGTAGACGATCGTCGGCTTGAGGGTCGAATTATTGGATTTTCTTAGTATAATGTAAGAAAAAAAGAAATGCAAAAATATGAAATAAGTAGATAACAACCAAACTTTATGATACGCATGTAATCAAAGTCGCGGAACATAGGCAATTCAATCGCGATATATTAGTCTAATTAATTAATGAAACTTGCAATTTTTGTCGATTTTGAGATAAAATCGTGACTGTTCAACCATCAATTCCAATGATTCCATCTAGTTGTAGTATTTGGATCTACGACTATGGATATTGCTGAACGTATGCACTACCATCGTTAATGAGGAGAAAAATCATTTGTCTCGGCATCCGCAGTAAGTAATATTAAAAAAAGCTTTTTGTGATGCAAAAGTTCTTTTAATTTGTTGCAATGATTCGATGGCACAATCAGAACAAAAAAATAACTTTTTTAATAAAATGATCGTTATTTTTCATAGAAACTATTAGATGATTTTAATGAGAAAAGAATTTTAATCAGATAATGCTTACTGATCACTTTGATAATCAAATAACTAAAATTATAAAGAAGCTATTTTTATTAAACAATACTTTCTGCTCCTTGAAATGATCAGATAATATAAATATTAGAAGAAAATGCTAAAAGCTCATATTCATGGCATATAAAAAAGTTGCTGAGCATGAAGAAAATATACTGACCTGTGATTGATGTTCACTGCTTTAAATGCAATCAGATGATTTGTTTTTATTAATAATTTTAGTTGTGTACGGAAAGTTATTTTTAACATAAATAACAACACAAATCGAAATATAGTTACAAAAAAGATATGAACAAGTCTGTTTTAATAAATATAAGGTCGTCTTCGTTTTGGAAACCGATTATAACCACCACTATCTCGATAATTGATTGAATAGCCACCACGATTGTTAATCCATCCATGTCCATAAGACGATATCGGTGATGTTGTATGAAAAGTAGCTGGTCCTGATGAACAATATGCATTATTAAATTGTCGCTAATTAGCAAATGATGGTGAAATGTTTGTAATAACAAGTGGTAACGTTTCTGATTAAAATTATTTATTCTGTAATCGATAGTCTTGTTACTACGTATTATTACATCGATAATCATATCTACTGAAAGGACGATTAAATCCATCATAAAAGGATCTCTAATGATGTGCTATATTCGATGGAAATAGTTGATTATGAGGATACTCAGAAGAAGATTCACTAGAAGAATATTTCATATTGATTTTTATATTATGAGCACATTAACAAAAGTCCATTTCTCACTTACAATTCGAAATTGTAGATTGTATTGCTCGTTTATGTTCTGTAATTTTTCACATCAAACATATTCAAGTTGTTGATCAGATACTAGATGAACTAAATTACATAGTTGTTCGGTCGATTGTAGACAATTTGCAATATAATCAATGCTTCTATAGCTGGTCGAAGTGCAACAAGTTTTTATGCTAATTCCATCAGAGAACGTCACAGGACTTTTTTCATCCTGTCCTGCAGGACATCATCACACAGCTATCTTGCTTTGCAACATGAATGGCAAGACATTAAAAAGTTCGTCTTGGTAGGACAAAAAGCCGATCTGCATTCTGCTTGCAATACAAGTTTTTCATGGCATTACTTTAGAAAGATATAAAGCTTTTATAAATATGAGGTACAATCCAATATATCATGTCTTGCTATATGACTAACGAATAAGCGTTGCATCAAGCTTTCTGTAGATCTCAAATTTTTTGTATAGCTCATTTATTTCTGTACGATGCTTTTTTAATTCCATCATGCCGAACACAGGCCTTGCGACATTCTCTGATTTCAATATTAGTATGTAACACAATCTTCAATAAATTCAAAATTAATATTTCATAAAAGATGTAAATCCAAAGAAACAACAACCAGATCTCATTCCACCAACCCGACAACGTCTTGTATTGAATTTGTTTTTGATGTTCAAACAGTTACATAATTTATTATATTATTACATAATGAAGATGATTTTTAGTTTACTCTACAACTATCAATTATATAGAAACAACACCATCCATTGTAAGATTGAACTCAGCTAACGAAGATTTGCATCAATTATATCGCGAAGTCAAATAATTTCTCTTAGCTTGCATATAACTATAAAGTTTCTCTCCTAGTTCTTTATGGCTATTGTCTCTATTTTATTTTCCTTAAATCCATTTTGTATTACTATTTTAAGATCGATAAAAAAATGATGAAATAAGTTTATTTGTCGATCATTGTTATTGATTATATTTATGATAATCATTTAGGGTTTGCTTTTTTTTCTTTTGTAATTCATCCATCGTATCAATGATGTCTTCATAGAACACTTTTGCTTGTCTTATTAAATCAATAGCATCATCGAATTCATAACTATCAATTGCTCGATATACTGAAGTTAAAAACACATCAAGTTGCTGATTCATAGTTTTTATTTCTCTTCCCAAATCTGATATCTTGAAGAGAAAAATAAGTGATATCAAAAAACAATCCATTCCCAGGTTGACGGATACAGTTATCCGTATTTTCGCTGTAACTTTGCATCATATAGTATGTAAACGAACTGTATTTTCTCGTAACTTTGAGCAAAGTAATGCAGCACCGTATGCAATGCTGTAGTTTCCTGTTATACGACCGTATACGGGTCATATTGTTTGTTTAATTGCTTTGAATAAATCAAAATGAATAGCATCTGTTATATTTTCTTACGTATTAATTTTCTCTATAGACGCTTATCTAATTGAGTATTTCCTTATGTATTTCGTTCGTTCTTTTCTATGAATCTATGAATCTATGTTGCTATTTTTCGTTTTTTTCTCTTATGAAATTTGACGGGTTACTTTTAATGAAATTCGTATGTATTTTCTACTCTTCATAATAGTAAGTTCCCGAAGAAAGATTATTCTAACTTAGAAATTCATAGGATTGTTTATGTAAACAAACGTGATATAAATAGTAATTTTTCTGCTGATTTTACTTGGTAATATGCTTAATACTTATTCTTAATTAAACGTTAAGCGTATGTGTAAGATGGAATACTGTAGAATTTTAAACCTCAATTTTGGCTATTAGTATATATGCAGAAAGAAAATTTCCTCGAGCTTTTCATACGATTCATTAATGTCGACGTCATCACTTTTTGTATGCCCTGAGTGATTTCACTCTCTGAACTGCGTAGTATGTGATTGTGAATTATTTAATTTTTGTAAAGCAATCTTATGTAGTAAAGAAACGTAAAATTGTTTTCTTGATTGTAATCAAAATAATATAATCATTGAAAAGAGATTATTAAATCATTTCTTCTCATAAATAGGTTCAACAAATAAAATGAAGTGTAAATAATCAGGACTATTGCTTCGAATATTTTACGAAAACAAGAACTATATTGGCTTGTTTCTGTCGTGTTATATCGACCAGAGCTTCTAATAGACTAGACTGATTCACAATAGATAATCAATGAGTCAACTTTTTTAGGCCCAGCCCATCCCTTCAGAACTTCTGATCAATATCAGTATTCTTTTGTTCTTTTCAATTTACTTTTGTTCAGAGAAGTTATCTTATGCTTGATTACATGAAATAAATTATAATTTAATTCATGAAATGAAACACTGGTCAATGACAATAAGTGGCTTTTAACAACATGGTGACATAATTATCTTTGGAAAATATATTATACTAGATGAACGATCTATGAATGTCTACAAACTATCTGCTTCGTATGTGGGCTGGATTAATTCAAAATTGTTAGCTTATGAGACGAATCTTCTAAATCAAGCTCAGTTCGTGGGAAGTTTTGTTACCTACAACCCTTTGTATTTTCGATATACCCTAAGCATGAAAATCATGTTATATGAAAAAATGTATCAACATTGCTAAAGATTTAAAATTTGAATTAAAAATATCTAATAAATTGTATAGATGGGAACCGGTGCTAAAAAACCAACTTAAAGAAATATATAATCACATTGTTACTCTCTCTTTTCTTGTGAAGACCAATCTCATCGATGCATATCGTCAGAAAATGGTCCCCAATTGTATGAAATTTCAGAGTATTGAAAATAGATTAATACGACAAGTTTCATTCTAATTTCGAACTGTTTCTATTTCTTATTTTTTTTTTTATATATATAAATACAATCATTTTTAGAAGTTTCTTACGACTACTGACATCTTATAAAGTTCAATGTATCGAAATGAAATAACCAATCATGGTCATTGTAAATGTTTGCCATTGTCTAATACATATTGTTTGCTTCTTGTTCTTCTTCTTCTATCGACCAACAATCAGATATTTTGTTCAGATATATTAAATTGAAAATTATGGTGTTTAAACGTAAAAAACGTCCAGAAATTTCAAAACCAACTAATTTTCAACATATTCGTAAGACATATTTTGATATAAATAGTCAGACATTAAAAGATTTACCACCACAATGGACAAGTATATTAACAGATGAAGATATATCACGAACAGCTATTGCTGCATATGAACGCCAAAGACAACGAGAACAACAGCAACAGCAACAACAACAACAATATTCAAATCAACCACCACGACCAAAACCATTAATTGGTGATCCTTGTTTTTTAACACCATCTGATCTTGAATATCTGAAAGTTTGTTTTATTGAAATTTTTTTATTAAAAAAAAATCGAAATATTTTAATTTTTAGTCTCAAACAATTGTTCGTGGTTCAGGATCAAGTCAACAAACATTAACTAATCATCGACAAACATCTCCACCTAAAATGTCCAATGACTATACTTATCATTCTCATAATCAACTCATACAAATTCCACGTAATACTCATCTTGATCGTCTCTATAATATTAAATCACTTGATTCATCTACTGACAATCGTAAACCATCAGTTCCAAATTATCAGAATGAATTAATACTTCCATCAAATGGAAAAATAAAACAAGCAACATCACCTGCTGTTGTTACAACTCGAGAAAAAATTGATGGAAATACAAAATTATCACTTGAAGATGTATGTATCAAGAATAAGAATAAAAATAACAAAAGTTTAATTTCATTCATTGTTTTTTTCTTAAATAGTTCGTTTTTGCATTACAAAAAGTTGTTAGCCAGTCAGATCCTCGTACAATGTATGATCATTTTGTTAAAATTGGTGAAGGATCAACAGCAAATGTTTACATAGCTATTGATAAACATTATGGTACACAAGTTGCTATTAAACAAATGAATATAACTAAACAACAACGAAAAGAACTGTTATTTAATGAAGTAAATATTTTTTTTGGTTTTCGGGATTATAATTCTATTTGACAATTATAGAATCATAAAGGTAAATTTATGATATCTGTATGCGAAGGTCTGATAAGGAGTACCAGTCGACTATTGAGTCCTTGTTTTTATGACACCAATGACGAAGTAATGCAGCTTTTTTTCAACTTAATTCTACTAAATATTAATATGAGCACCAATTCTAATCTTACGCTTCGAATTGTTTGCAGATAGTTTATTTGAGTTAATTATTTTTTAAAATTTTAGGTAATGATTATGCGTGATTATAAACATCCAAATATTGTTGAAATGTATGGTTCATATTTAGTTGATAATGAATTATGGGTTGTCATGGAATATCTTGATGGTGGTGCATTAACTAATTTACTTGTAACACCCACAGGTGAAACACAAATGAATGAGCAACAAATTGCAACTGTTTGTAAATCAGTACTTAAAGCACTAGCTTATCTTCATTCGAATGGTGTTATACATCGAGATATAAAAAGTGATTCAATATTACTTTCAACAGATGGTTTTGTTAAATTAAGTGATTTTGGTTTTTGTGCACAAGTTATGAATGAGAAAAAAGCACAGACAATTAAAAGAAAATCATTAGTTGGAACGCGTATGAATAATTATTTTAATTTTGAAATTTGAATGTTCAATTTTTTTAAATTTTCGTTTCATTTGATTTTATAGCTTATTGGATGAGTCCTGAAGTTATTTCAAGAACACCATATTCAACTGAAGTTGATATTTGGTCATTGGGTATTATGGTAAGTAAATAAATAAAAAACTGCTTTCTTAAAGTTAGTCATAATGTTACAGCCATATAGCTACAACAGACGATGGTAATCTTATGAAGAAAAACTGTTAAGTTATAAAAAAAATCTATTCGATTGAAAATCTGATGATTAGATAAACTAGGGTTAGAAATAAAATATTTGAAGGGAGTTAATGTGCAAGTTATGAATTTTTCAAATTATTAACAAACTGGTAAAGTTTCATTTCTAAAGGATAAACATATTGACTGTTCAGTTGTTAGGTAGGTTTTTAATTAAGAATAAAGATTCTCTGATATCTCATCCATAAAAATTTCAAAATTTGAAACTTCATGTAATCATTAATTACATGTATGGTGAAAATATTCTTCGCGCTTGTCTATTTCATTGTCTGATATGCAGCAATCTAGAGTTATTTCATCCTTCTAATTATATAAAATCTCTCTTCAAATATATTGAACAATTGTTTCAATAAACAATTTTTTCGAGTTGGAACAAATGATGATAGTGCTAGAAATTTCTTAGATGGTTTAATCGTCAAAGGAACGGCATGATTCGAGTTTTTCCATATATGTTGCCTATCCATTAGTCTATCATAAATTATATTGTCTTTCTTTTCGACATTGTGAATTTGCAGACATGAGATTCAGTAACATACAACATCACATGAGAATGAGATTAGGATATTAAAAATGAAGATTTGTCCCATAGTATGAATTCTTAGACCATCTCGCTGGTAAACAATAGTTGAATGTTGGCATTCACCTTTGAAGTTTATCAAAATGTTCCTGTAAAGACAAAAGCTACAACAAACAGAAGCCAGAAAATAAGGACACATTGTATGGATTATGAAGATTTTTCAAATCAGCTACTTGTTACTCTCGTATATGACATCATACTCAATTATAATAGTTGACTCAAGAGGAAAAAAGCATCACTTCAGTGCTTGAAAGCACAAATAACTTAAGATAATATATGAGTGAAGTGTTGCACTTCAATATACTGGTATCGTATTCTTTCACCCTTAAGTCCACTAAACATTCGTATTTATACTGATATGTAATGTTCGTTCTTTTTGAACAGAATTGTTAATTATTTTATGAACCGTTCTGAAAGTTATTTTTCGATGATACCAATAGAATTTATAATAATGAATTTATTTTGCAACATTGCAACAATTCTCATATAGTTATATTCTATCTGACTATCATATTCTTTGTCGAAACGTTTTTTAATCCTTTCGTTAAAGTCTATTGATCTCAGGACAAATTCTCGATGACCTACGATTCTTTACATTTACAATATGTATTATTAATCTTTCTCAAAGATAACATGTTAATCCTCATATGTAAATAGATATACACGATGTATTAATTTTTAACTATTTATTGATCAAAAAAAATGAAATAAAACAGTGATGGTGTATGCATGATAATAGCACAAAGATTTTCGTTCGCAGAGGTCATTTCAACAAAATAGCTCAATTTTCTAAAAATAGAATAAAAGTTTCCCGGGTCCAGGAATCTGAATCTATATCAGGTTTGTCGAAATTCTCCGCATTCGATTTTTTCGTTCAAGGAATGCGTACGAGCCGACCTGTTTAAGTGTCAAATCGCTTTTTGATGGAGACGACACTCATTTGATGAGTACAAGTCACCAATAAAAAAGTCTTCAATGGCTTCACTCTCGAGATATCAAATTTTTACTGGATTTTTCAAACTTTGCATGAGCAAAGTTCTTCATGAGACTAGTTGACTGTGCAAGTTTTGACTTTTCTAGTATTTCATTTCTGAAGATGAACAACATTTTCTTCTATACATGAGAGAATATTGAATATCTAAGGATAGAAAATATTAGAGAAGTCACAACTTGTCCAATAAAATAATCTTTATAAGAGCTTTGTTTGTACAAAGTTTGACATCGAAACTCAATACAATAGCGATATCTCAATAACGAAAAGCCTTCAATATCAAGCCATCCAGACTCTTCTAATACTTTCTAGCACTCATCAAATGAACATCATCTCGGTTAAGAAGCAATTCAACATTTGGAGAGGTCCTAAGGTTAATTATTACAGTTTAGTCATGTTTTATAAAATTCAGCTATTACCGTGAAATAGACCTCTCTGCCAACCGAAGAAGTCGAAATAAATCTGAGATCACCGTAGTTTTATCATGCGTTTACCATTTTCACCGGTGTAGTCGAAACCAAAACTATATATAAATATATGTTATTATTTCAGGTAATGGAAATGATTGATGGTGAACCACCATATTTCAATGAACAACCATTAACTGCAATGCGTAAAATTCGTGATCAACCTCCACCAAAATTAAAAAATCCTCATAAAGTAAAGAAAACACACCAATACATTTTTTTTTCTATTATGTTATCCGATTATGTTTTTTAAGACTTCATCACTTTTACAAGGTTTTCTTGGTCGATGTTTAGTACGTGATCCATCTCAACGAGCAACAGCTATTGATTTACTTGATCACCCATTTCTTCGTCATGCTGGTAATCCATCATGTCTGCAAACACTTTTATCAGAGCAAACCATTGCTAAAGGAAATTTATATGTATCATGATCAAAATAGAAGTCAGATGTGGTTTTTTTTCATGTTTATTCATTTCATAATCATTCCACTAAATAATGTAGATTGAAATTCTGTTTTTGTTCATTCACTTTCTGTTTTATTTCATTAAAAAAAAACAATAATGTGCAATCTTTTTTTTTCATAAAAATGCAAACAAATACATCATAGAATTTAAGTCCTACAATATAATTTATGTAATTCATAATTTCGTTTATCATCATATGATTTATTACAAGTTGTACATCGATGTATGATATTATTAGTTGATGAACGTTGTATTTTAGCTGAGGATATAGTTCGAGAATTTTTCGGTAATGAACTATCTCGTCGAGTACGTTCGTTCGAAGTTGATGGACGATTTGATGGCGTTAATCGACCTTTGCCTAGAAAAAAAAAGAATTTTTTGTTTTTGTAAGATGAAATAAATTCACACATAACAAACCAATGGTCATTTCATGATTCGATCGTGAAGGAATAGAAGGTGTTCGACTATGATTTAAAATTTGAGATGAAAGATTTATAATTGGTGGACGAGATTCAGTTCGTATTACAAGATTCCTGAAGAACAAAAACAATTCATTTTATATTTAAATAAAAGTTTAATAATACGTTGAATGAATACGTGTAGAAGATGTTGTTCCTAAATGATGATGCTGTTGAGATAATGTTTCAATATTTACATCTTGATCTGATTTAATCCATCTATTTTCAGCATATTCATTTTCATTCAAATGTGGAATGTCATTTTTTGTTGTTGTTAATCTATAATCAAGAGATAGAATAGATTATTTCGATTTGAATTAATTTTACCTTGTGTCTGTAAAAGCTTGTTGTTGTTCGAGTATTTCATTATTTAATAACCATAGTGGTGTTTGTTTTGGTTTCTAAAATTACTTTTAAATTTTTAATTCTCATATTCATACATTTAAAAAAGTTTTTAATGATCAATGTTAAAACGATGTTATAGCATAGAGTAGTCAACATGCTATTGGATGGATGACTTGAACAAAATCATACCATGAGTAGGAGTGTCGCGACTCGAACATGGTACCTTCTGTGAATTAATCACTTTTGATTGAGGGCCTCAATCTATTGCCGCCGATATATTGGATTTATTTTTGACTCAATACCATGATTCCCTTCAAAAACAATGATTTTGGAATTTCAATTGGAAACTTTGCGCATAGGTAAACTTCCGTAGGAATCATTATGAAAGATTCAAATTGTTTCGTTGTGCCTACCCTAAGGTATGACTATAATAAAAGAGTGTTTTTGACAGTTTGTAGTAAGAAGGTCAAAAGGAAAAGTATCAAAACTAGAAAAATATTGTAAAAAATAATGTCTTTCGAATGTATGTAAGTGCCCAAGGTTAAGAAGTACGCGTCGGCTCTGGTAGAAAATCACCGGAAATCAATGGAACATGTAGCTAGTATTCCGAACCGCAAGGCTTTCTGTGGATTTCAACTAATTTTTGTTCTTTCCAGCAGAAAATGGTCGTAACTCATCGGAAAAGTTCGAAGATTTTCCGTTTCGCAATACTACTTCCATGTTCCTTTGACTTTCGATAAATTTCTGTCGAATACGATGATTTCTTCTCTAAATGTATAAACTTAATTATCCTAGTAATCTTCATTTCAAAATTCCATTTGAATATTGTTAGACTTAGATTTGATATCTGAAATTAAATTTATTATTTACTGATGGTAATGTTTCATTTGCATGTGAATATTGACGATAGGATTGTTCTTGTTTTGATTGATTTCTTAATTTTTCATAACGTTCTTCTGTTACTAACAATGGATTAGTATGATTATTTGTAAGTTGAAGTTTTTCTAATGAAAATTTTAAAGAATCATTTTGTTTTTGTAATGAATCAATACGAAACTCATTTGTTCGCATTTGATTTTGCATATCATGAACGAAATTATTTGTTGCTACAAAAGCAAACAAAAAAGTTATAATAAGACTGAGAATAATATATAGATAATTTACTGGATGTATTTTGATTAGGTCCATTTAAGACAGGGTATTGTAATAAAATTTTCTCGCGTTCAGTCATTTGTTGAATTTGTTGTTGAAGTTGTTCAATATTTGATTTAAGAGAAGTAACTTCTTGCAAAACATGATTATGTGTTTCCATAAATGCTTGAACTTTGGTATTATCTGAAGATGTTTGTTTTTGTTGTTGTTGTTGAATTATTTGAAATGATTTTTGTAATTCATCTCGTTCAATTTCTAATTCTGTTATTTTTTTTCTAATTTACAAGAATAATAATTTCTGTTTGATTTAGAATGAAACAATGAATATTTACTTCAATGATTCACACTCATTTGATAATTCTTCATGTGATTTAGTAAGTGTTTTTTGTTTTGATTGATAATTCTATAAAATCAAAAATCAAAAAAGAATTCAAAATTGTAAAATAGATTTGTTTTTGTTTTTTTTATTTACTTCTTCATGTCGAATCATATTTTCAATACGTATTCGTTCTTTTTGTACATCACGATTACGTTCTTCAAGATCACGTTTAACCACATCAAGTTCAGTTTGTAAACGAATACGATCTTGTTCTAATGTTTTTATTAAAGCATCTGATTTTACTCGATCTTCCATTAGAATTTTTAATTCATTTTTTGTTGATTCTAAAGAAAAAATTCCATCAAGGATCAAAATATGTTTATAATGAGTAATGCAAAGATTGAACGAGTTTTATCAATATATAGATGTTCAAAACCTTGACATTTTTTTGTTCAAACCTGTTACACGTTTTATCACGATAAACAATTAATCATCATTCTGATATAGATTTATTTTCGTATTTTATTTAAAGAAACAATCTTGTGTTTTTCTTCTACGTCATTATTCACTCTTCGTTTTAAATATTTTTTTCTCTCATGCCCATCGATAGACGGGTTTAATATATATTTTTTTAAATACACGAATTTATAGATGTACATTAAAGTAAAACAAGTTTACCTAGTTTTTCAATTTGTTCACCTCTTGAAGTACATTCTTCAGTAATTTCTCTTAATTGTTGTTCAATATTACTTTTTTGTGTAGTTAATAATTTAATTTGTTCATTTAAATTTAATTGACATTGATCATAATCTTTTTTTATTTCAATTAATTTATTAGCATGTAATTCTTCTAATTTTTTCTTTGATTCTTTTTCATCATGAATTATTTGTTGTAAATGATGATTAGTTTCATTTAATTGTTTACAATGATTTTCACTTAAATCTAAATCATTTTTGGTTTTATTTAATGTATTATTTAAATATTCAAGATGCTTTGATAGATGATCAAAATCTTTTGATTGAGAATCAAACCAATGATTAATATCATTTAATGGTAATATAGATTCAGATATTGGTGATGTTGAACATCGATAATGTGCAAGAGATGATGGTAGACTATATAAATGACATAGATTTATCATACTTTCACTATAATTATGAAGATATTGTTGAAATTGAATACATGTTGAACATGGACCCAATGATGTTTCAATTGTTTGACAATGTTTTTCAGTATTTAGATTTGATTTTGATCGTATTGATGATGTTGTGTGATGTGATCGTTTACGATTAGTCTAAAAATGAAAAATTGATTATAAATTGTTGATTAAAAAGCCCTAGTCTATCCCGTAATATTATCGGGTCGAACCTCATGCTGTTGAAGTATGGTGATTAAGTGCAATAATTTATTCCAATATTTTTTTACTACTAAACCAACACTAAGACTTGCTTGTTGATTAATAGTTGATGATGAATCGATCGTATTCGGTAACAATTTAGTTTGAGCTTCATGTAAAAAATGCCATGAACCATGTACCACGAGTAATAATCTAACAAAAAAACACCGAAAGAAAGGAATTTTTGCACTGCTTCACGGCGGATGTCTCATTCTGTTGGTAGGACAGAATTCTACAGAACATTTTTCTTATCATATTCACTTGTGTGATAATGGCATAACCAGAAAAAATAGTTCGAAGTAGCTCGGCCCACCAAATGTGTCTTTTAGGATGGTGACGATCGTCTGGTAACGGTTCCGAAGCGAGCTGAAGACAATGTCCTGTAGGAACGACTTTTTTCGATTTTCATTCTCGCAATGCTTTCAGAATTTCTACTACGGTTTCATTTATCATGATTGAGAAAAACTACTACTACTAGCCACTAGTTTCTCTTAGAATCGCATTTTGTGCACAATGTGAGATGGTCTTAAATTCAAAGTACAGTAATCATTGGGCGTTGCTTTTAATAAAACAAATCACTTTTTTATTTATACGTTAGAATATATCACCGCTAAGTTAAGAGTATTATTTTCTTCATCGTTTGAACAGACAAGAAATGCTAACACATTAACAACACTGGTGAAAGAATAGAAACATTCAAAAAGAGAAAATGATAATAATACTACAGTTGAAGATAGTCTGAATAATATTTCTTCCGAAGGTAGTAATCACAAAGAAAATAATCGTTGTTATAATCAAATTGTTATTTTCGTTTTAATTAATCAGAAATGCACATGTCTTTGAAAGAATATGAAAACCTATTTTTCAATACAGTGACATCGAATTGATTTTTGATATTTTTTTTGTATGAAAGAGCCAAGCTTGGAGAATACGAGTAATGTTTTTAATTCTTTTAAGTTTTTTTTTTTTGTAAATAGACAGAACTTTAAAACAATCAATTGTCTACCTTTGGTCGTTTAATCCGAAAAATTCGATTTCAGCTCTTCTACTTTTGAGCCTTCTTATAGATAAATTTTTCTTTGTCTTCGGTTTTTGTGCAAATGTCTTGGTCTCAGTAAAACTCATTAAAACCAAGGAAGAAAGTCTATGCTTGAAGCCTCTAGTATATCTTTCGACATCTTGTAGCGAAATTTGATGTTCAGATGCTGCGCTTACCTTCTTGATTAAAATAGCCAAAAATTTTTATTAGTAGGCCATGGGTTCGAAGGAGTCTAAGGTTTTCTTAGCCTTGATGACAGTCATTCGTCCTAAATTGAATGGTGTTCGATATTTAGATATGTTCTCTGGTAAGATTTATCTAGCGGTGGCGCCATCACTGAAGATAACCTATTTTGATAACCGCCTATTTATACTCAATAGCTAAGGACATCTCAAGTCATGTGATGAAGAGATAAAGAACTCAAAACAAAGTATTTTGATTCTAATAGCAGTTTCTGAAGAAAAGATAAGCATCAATCATTTAAATAGACAATCAACTCTAGAAAGATGAATATTTTACTTGCCTGAAAGAATAATTTTTTTAATTCTGAAAATTCTTAATTAAATTTTCAAATGTATAAATCATTTCTATATAAATGTATATACCTATCAATAATAATTTCAAATAAAATAATATGAGAAACTTGATTATCAAGATCATTTTTTCCATATTGATATCGTTCAAGTAATTCATTAATATCAACGTCTGTTGCTAGTTTATCTGGAAATTTCCATGAATGACATCTACATAAAAATGTTAATACAATTAATCAATTCAATAGGCAAATAAAATAATTTTTATTTTTTTTACTTAATTGAACCTGTTTTTCCAATAATATCATAAACAACATTTTGTAAATCATCAATATCAACACGTAAACTATCAATACAAACTTTACTTCCAAGAAGATGAGCCATAATATGATTAAATTAATCTATCCGACATCCATCTTGTAAATCATTGGTTATCATGAATTCGTTGCTTAGCAACGAACTCATTTCAAAAAAACACAGACATCAGAAACTTTTTATAAAAAAAAAATTATCAAGAAAATTTTTTTTTCAATAAATTTATCGAAATATATATATTAAATTTTTTTTTATTTATTAACTGATTGAAAACAAAATTTCGACACACCTGAATGAGTCATGTCGCGTAAACCAGATGTTTTTTTTCACTCGTTTGTTGTTTTTTTCTATTTCTTTTTTGTTTTAATAAAAAATACACATAATGGATACAACAAGTAATTCTGCTGATCAAGATCAAAAAGCAAATAATGAACGAGCATCAGTAATTGAGAAATCTAATCCAAAAAGTCCTTTGGAATTTTCATGGACATTTTGGTACCTTAAACCTGATAAACGTATTATTTGGGAAAAATCATTAATTAAATTAATTGATATTGGATTTGTCGAAGATTTTTGGGCAACATATAATCATTTAGCTTTACCATCACGTCTTGCAACAGCTAAAATTAATTCAGATTATTATTTTTTCAGAACAGGAAGTAAGCAAATAAATTACATTACGATTTTGAAATTTTTCTATAAAATAGTTAAAATATTTATTTAATTGATTTTTATATTAATTAAACATAATCAATTAACTACATATGCAATCCAAATTAAATGTTTATTGTACATGCACGTTTCTATCAGGAATATATACAGATGAATTTCGATCGTCAACCTTGGATTGATATAAACAATTTCTAGCCGTGATTTCAAAGAGGACTTTTTTTAATAGGATTGAAAATTTATTGTCCTATTACATTATTTTAATAACAATTTAAACTCAATATCCGTTGTTTTGTATGATGCGATCACATAGATTTCATTAAATTCCAAAAACCGTGGTTCAGAATTACTCAAAATTTATAAGTTTTTAGAGAAAATCCGAACAATCTCGTAATCAGTTTTAACTGTTGAAAAAAATCAAACGATAGTATTCAAAGTTGATCACTACTGACATGAATCACTGATAAAAATTTATAATTTTCAATATTAGAAAAATGTTGACGTTGCGTATGGATATACCAATATCTGAAACTTGAATTTAAAAGTAATGTATATGCAGTATTCAGAACCTAGAGATTCATGTCATCTATGTTCAATTTTGAATGTTCTTCTTAATATTACGGGTTGATTTCTTTGAATAGTAAAAAAAAATATTATGAAATTAGTCGAGTTTTCACTTAAAACTCATAAGTTTCAACAAATTCTGAATCTCATTTTTTTTATATTCAATGAAAGCATTGAATAGAAAAATCGAAATTAGCATAACGATGAATTCTCAATACTAATATTATAAATATCAAAATATAAGGCAAATCAATATTTTTCGAATAACTTTTGAGAAGAACATCACAACAGTAATTCATCGTGCTAAGTTGACTAATGATATTTCTGTTTAGGTATTTCACAAATATTAAGATAATAGTGTCAGATCAGTTCAAACCTAATAACAAATATGACCATTCGACTCAGTATGGTGAATTACCACTGACTACCTGCTTCGTCGAAGAATGATTATAGGTTAATTAGTTGAAACAGAAATTCTCAGGAATAGACTTATGACTCTTGAATGAAACAAGCTAGGAATGTCAGTTTTGCATAGATTGAAACAGAAATTTTTTTTTTCTGTCCATTAATAATGTCATAAATCTAAATAGGAAGGGAAAGGATTTCAAAATTTCGTTTTGGAAAACTTCCAAGAAGAACTCATCTTAACCATCAATGGCTGATCAATCAAATTTCTTTGGCCTACAGTTTTCTCTTTTGAATGATGTGACAAGCACAGCTCTCTATGATGTTCCTATCGAAAATTATTCATAAAACATTGTCCTGCATTATAATTTGACATCGATAATAGAGGAAGACATCTATAAAGTCATGAGTTAGGAATTTATATGGATCTTTATCAAGTTATCATTTGAAAATTCATTACTTCACTTTGTTTCAGTATATTTCTCAGATACTACTCATGTATATAAATCTTTCTCCTATTAAGAATAGTTTCACAACCGATCTTCTAGCTCCGATTTGAAAAGCTACATTAATAAAGTTCCTTAAAGAAATTAATACCCATTTCAGAGAAAGAAGGTGGATGGGTATGTTTTGAATAATTTTTGATAGATATTATTTTGAGAGAGGGAATGACGAACCAACGAATCATATACTATAGTTTTTCTTTGACCTGATCTTTTTAAAACTAACGTACCCTGTGAGGTGATTACAGTGAATTTTCAATAAACAGGTGTATATTCGAACCTCTTATCGAAGATTTACAAAACTACGTAAGTCTCGGGTTTTTAAATATAATCATGCAAAATAATAGGTATTATACTGAAAACTCTCAATGGGTTGTTCAAGCAGTTGTTGTAGAAAAAAATCACTTTTTTTTCTTTATTCTTTCATAAACCATTTGTACAGCAATTTTTTTAGAAAATGGATTTTAAAAACAGTTCAGAAAGCATCTTATGAAAATGTATGATGTATGATTCAATGCGATGGCATCTCTTTCCAATTGTGAAAGCTGCAGCGTTCTATTCTGTTTCTATCAAACATAATTCAAAAAATATCCATCGTCTTTTGTTTTGAAATGGGATATTAGTTCATTATGAAAGTGTTAGGTTTTCTAATATCTTCTATCTTGACATAGGAAATAAGCGACGTGCCGGATATAGTAGAGTTATCTAGTGCATGAAAATAGTCTTATTGACAACTTTATTTGTGCAAAATTAGAACGCTATAATTGATTTTGAAGAATATCTGAGGATGACTAGCAGTAATTTATCTAGATTTTATCTTCAGGAGGGCAAAGACTTATTTCCAGAGGGCACAAACACATAGTATATTGTACTATAGCCATAAACTCTGTTAGGATCAATCTGATCTGAGAAGAAGCGCCGCTCCCTCATCCACTCCATGCTGAATAAAGCACTGAAAAGTAGGAATGTTTCATGAGAAACTCACTAAAATGGTCATACTTAAATAAAAAAAAAGAAGTATGAGCGAGAGTTTATAAGATTTTCTCTAATTTAAATAAATCCTGCGTAATGAGATAAGACCCAAGTCGAAAGCAATTGATTACTTGATGCAACTCCATCATCAAAAACAAAAAATTTATTATAATCGTTTAAGATCAGTTGCAGTCTCTGTGTTTTTCACAGAAATATATACATTATCGTATTCCTAGATAAAACTCTATAGTTAATTTTTAATGCGTTTTGTTTTTCATTTTAGTTCGTCCAATGTGGGGTAAGCTGGGCTTTTTTTTTGTTAAACTTTTGTTCATTTTCATTTTATATAAATGTCTTTCATTAAAGAGGATCCAGCTAATGCTAATGGTGGTCGTTGGTTATTAACATTTGGAAGTCCAGATATGAAGCTTGATGATTTATGGCAAGAAACATTACTTGGTATGATTGGTGATTGTTTTTCACAAGACTCGTATGTATAAAAACAAAAAAAAAAGTAATAACATGTTTCTGAAAAAAAATATTATGTTCTATTTCAGAGATCCTCAACCACTAAGTCGTTTTATAACTGGTTGTGTGGTATCAATACGTGTACGTGGTCATAAAATGGGTCTTTGGTTATCTGAAGCTCAAAATGCAAATATTGTACGTGAAATAGGTCGTCGATGGAAATCTATGATGAATTTACCATCAAATATTCGTATTCAATTTGAGACACATAATGAAAGTGGTAGTGGACAACAAAAACCTATGTATGAAGAATAGGCATAAACCTAGGATTTTTTTTCGTTTGTTTTTCTTTTTGTTTTGTTTTATTATTTGTCGTTTATGGAGCAATTTAGTGAAAGAAAATTGTTTATTTTCAATAATTATTGTCTCTCGCGCTTGATTTTTTTAAATAACTAGATGAATTTCATTATTTTCTTCACCGAATCTTGGTTCATGGTACTTCGAAAGAAAAAAACAAAGAAATATTTATTTAAAAATTAAATACAAAAGAAAAATTTTATTAAGCGTTCTTATTTTAATTCATAACTTGTATTTTATTAGAAAATCCAACTAAATCTTTAGATTGAATTGTCATGTTTTTTTTCTCGGATGAGATCTAAATCATCAATCTTTTTCTTAACCATAATGCTAATCAATCATCTTTCATTCGTAAGGATACAACAACACTTTGTTGCTATGGTCACTTAAATCAGTATCAAATATATCACTGATATTTTAGAATATATTCTTGTTACTACTAAAGGGAGCTAATGAACTATCAAATTGTTGACGTTTGTTAAATCCATTGTAATTACTCATTTTTCTTCACTATATTATGACATATCGTCTCATTTATATTTCTTTCAGATAAAAATTATTCTACAATAAATATGAAAATAATTCACATGAATAGACAACTACCAAACTATAAATGCCAAGTAAATTATCCAGTATGTACAATGAAAACAAAAATTTTTATTTCATCTATCAGTCATTGATACAATGTTCATTTTATCTTATTCTCCCCATAGATTACTTTAAAAAGCATATAATTATAATCATTTGATAGATCCTGCAGACCATATGTGTGTATATAGAATGACCAAAAAATCTTTGACATATTTGATTGATGTTATACAGATAACATTCCGTTTCCAATCTTGTTGTTTATCGGCCTTGTAAAAACAAGTACCCCAGACATACGTTAATGATAATTTATTGTCAATATGTTGTTGATTCAGAAATTTGAGAAGATTACTCGATGAAAAATAGTTATGATAGAATTTTCTTGTTTATTGTTATTACTTGTATAATTATCATTTTTTTTGATTTCGTATATTAATTTTACATTCCACAAGAGAATTTTTTTGTTGTCAGTCAATTATAATTTTGTTATAGAAGAAAGATTGATTTGATAAAAATTAGCATTAGTCAAAAGATGAGAAATGATAAAACAACACGAATTTTTAAATAAAATAATTATAATATGAAACAATATCGCTCGAATTAGTTGTCATTCATATTTTAATAAACTATAGTGTACTTTTTTCTTGATTCAATGTTTCTAGGAAATGTTGTAAATGACAGTATCCTTGTCAATACATAGAAAAAAAAGGAAGTTGACATACATAGAGCACAAGATAAATGAACCGAAAAAAATCGTAATACTATTTTATTTTTTTTGTATGTATAAAATAGAACGACATATTGACTAGATTACTATTGAATACTAGAAAAAAAAATCGATTGTTTCATTAACATGATTTATGTACACTCATTATAAAAATGTGAATAATTGTAAGTGAATAAAAGTTAATAATCGTTCATTTCTTTTCTTGACTTCAAGAGGTTATCAATTCTTTCTCACTCTTAGAGTTATTGGTTTATTTCATTGCACATGAATAATAAATTAACTTTTATAGCAAACATCAAGGATCATATAACTGACATACACAAAACAAAAAAAAAATGATCTGATCATTGATAGACATGCATAGTCTCTATTTGTAGATTTGCTTCTTTTCTATTCTATTCTATTCTAAAAAATTGTATATATTAGATAGTTAATGAACATCTACATAAGTCTATAGTTAAAATTAATTATTAAGAGATTTATTTTTCTTTTATATTTGTTTATAGTAATTCAAATTCTACTGTTTATTTGAAATGTATATAAAATTCGTTCTTGATTTTGTTTAGATTAATTGAATATATGTGTGAAAAACAATTCCAACATGATTGATTTCTATTTTTATTTCTTTAGTAAGAAGATGAGAAAAAGAAAACCTAAATTTAATTATTCGTTGTTATGTATGTATTTCATGAACATCCTTGAATGCCGAGCCGATAAGGGGTTTTTTTTATTATATATTTACCATCACTTTCTTTTCTAGCTAAACACAATTGCTTACTACTTACATAGTATAGCTTTTCATTTGCTCTTGTCTTTATATTAAGAAGATATGTTGCCCTTGAATCGTCTTTTAGTTTGTATATCTTCTTATTCTTTAATCGAATTCATTTCGTTAGAATGAATAATACACTTTGAATTTTACAAGTGTTCAGAAAAATAAAAATAAATAAAAGAGTCAAAAAAAGTTACACGCATATTTTAATGTCTAATTTTAACTTGAATGGAACATGCAATAACGAACAAGTTCCGTCATTTTTACCCGTCAATTAAATTTAACATTGTATGCACACATACATACACCCTACCCTCATGGCCGAGATTGGTTTGAGGGCAGGCAATATGTGAAGTAGATCAGTATGCAATATGATTAGTGAACGACTTTTGGCCCCCAAAGGGTTCTTAACTATAACGTAGATGAAAGCAAGTACATGAATGGTGCCATGCCACTTAGCAGCTAGCAATGTCATTTCTTAACAAGAAAAAAAAAGGGAACATGTCGTTGCTATACGACAGTGTATCAATTGATGTCTACTTGAAAGTTGAGTTAGTGATTCGATTTTCTATGTACTTCAATAGTGTTACTTTGGCTTCTGCAATTGATTAAGTACAGAGATGGTCTGCTACGCACACGTCTAGTTCTCGTGAGAGAAAGTTTTCTCTTGAGTATAAACTTATGTATCTATACTGTCCTATGACAAGACAGCGAGAAAGAGAGTCGACGGACAGTGACATATCATGCATGATGTTCAGCAGAAAAAGAACTATTCAGTATTCTAAATCAAAAAAAAAATGAATAATCATCATCGGCATCATTGCCGCTCAGGGATGGGACAAAGAAAATATAGAAAAAAAAAACGAATAAAGATTTTCATTAGACAGTAAGAAAGCAAGCACATTCTTCATATTCCTTTTTATTATATAATCATTATTCATAATGATTTGTGACAAGCAGTCATCTTGAATGAAACATCCGTATGACCTTTTCATTAGAAAAAGATTATTGAAATTTACTTTTGACTTGAGAATTAATTTTCTATTCTATTTATACAAGAACATCATCTATCATTTATATACATATATATATATAGTTGTGATTTATTGTTGACGAAATGTTTGCAAACATTTCATGTGAATGACTAATAGTGATTGATTCTTTTTTTTTTTTTCGAAAATCATTATAATAGAAACGCATTAAGTTTCACGATTATCATATTTTTTAAACCTAAAGAAAAGAAGATTTCATCATTGTTCCATTATAAGTATCTTGCGTTTTTGTTTGCATTATTTACATAGTAAATGTAGACCATAGAGAAGACAGCACGTTTGCGCATCGTTGGATTAAATTATTCATTAGAAAAAAAAAGAAAAGAAAAGGATTTTTGCTTTCACCGTTATTTCTTCTACATAAATGAATTCAACTATTGTTGCATCATACATCACATCAATACATGAGAATTAATACTTACTGCCTGAAATAACTAAAAAGAAAAAAAAAGAAATTCAATCGTATTTTGTCCGCGACTCCTCCCTCAAATGTTAGACACATTGTATTTACCATCTATTATCATTTGTATCATGTAATAATCAAAAAAAAAGCCGAAGCAAAGGAAAGGGGAGGAGATTTGTAGACACAAAAGAATGTATATACAAGAAGACAAAAAAAAACAGTAACTCTCATCAAAATATTGAACAGTCAATGACAACATCTGATGATTAACGGAATACTATGCCTTAAAGGATTGACAAATTGTTATCTTGCGCCTGTTGTATATATATATATACATATACATATACATATAGATGTATGTGTGAATGTGTATCTTCGATTAATCGTTTTTCTTCTACTTGCTATGCTTCTTTGGCATGTAAATGGCCATGAGTGCCATAGAAAATAATTATGAGTTGTGTTCAGGGTTATCATCATTTAGGTTATTAATGTTTTGTTACGATTTAGCACATTATGGATACCAATCTGGCTCCCACATCCGGTGCCAACAATCATCACTTAATATATATATATTTATATATATATTAGATCAAATGAAATAATGACTATCAATAGTTGATAAAGGAAGTTACGAAATAGTAATAAGATCTGAGTATTAATAAATATATATATGCTGAAGAAAAAAAAAACTAAATGACATATATACTATAGGCAGGTGTCCTGCTTTTTTCATTTTATACAGCCATAAGAATTATTCTAATGATGACCAAAGGGATTTGCAATTCACTAATTTTCAAAGCCATCTGTCTTGCTTATATACATAGACACATATGCCATTCATTCGACTATTCATTTGTATTCCTTTCCTTTCTTTTTCCTTTTTTAGATCAATGCCTATGTATATATTGAACATTCATGAGGCGATCTCTCTATGGGATCTTCTTTGTTAGAACAGCAAATAAAATAGATAGACACATGCACGCATTTTCTCTACGATGAGAAGAACAAAACGAGGAAATTAAAAAAAAAAAGAGGCGAGATGTCCGATGTTGTGCTAATGTCTTTTTTTTTCTTCCTCACTCATTCATTCTCTCTGCATGCTTTCTTTTTCGTCAGTTGAACTATCTGTTTGAACCTTGAATTTTTCCTTTTCTGTGCCCGTGTACATATCGTATAAGAAAGAGATTTTCCAGAACTATTGAACTGGAATGACATCATACATAGAACAGAAAGCAAAAAAAAGATTCATTTTTGCATAGTAATTCAATTTAATTTCATAATTGTAAGCAGGTGTCCATTTTCTGCTTGCTTCCAGTAGGTTGACTGGTGAAATATTCCTTTTTTTTCTCTCTCTCTCTCTCTTTTTCTTCTAGTTGGGATAGTATTCTTTTCTACCAGCACTTGACCGAGGACATGCACACATTCTCCCTCGTACATTGCATAAAAAAAGAGAGAAAGAGACGAAAAAAATGAGAGCAAGAAAAGGAGAGAGAGAGAAAAAAGATACGAACATAGTCGCTCTTTCTCTCTATCGTCATCACCATCATTTGGCCGTTCAACTACTTACGCGGAAGTCGGAAGAAGAACAAAAGCGCGACAGGGTAAAAGCTTAGTGCGACTCGAAGTTATTATTATCCATACCAACAATAGCAACTACGATATACTAAAATTTTAATGTAGATCTATAGAATTAAAGAAACAATTGACAGACAGGAGATATAAAGTAATCACAAGAAACATTTAAAAAAACTGGTATGTGCTATCAGATTCTATTAGAGAACGATTCCTTAATTTAGATATACTAAAAATAATAGAAGAGCTTTATAGGAGCTTTTGTTAAACTTGTAGACAAAAATAGTTAATGAACTTTTCCATGGAAAAAATTCCAAACGTAAAAAAGAAAGAAAAAAAGACTTACACAAATATGCACTTCTCACACAATGCATTTGTCTACTTGATTGACTGAGGGAAATAAAAAAAGAAACCCTTTAAAAAAGACCTTGAGAATATTCCATTTACTTCTATTTAGATCCAATATTCAAAGAATGTATATGATTACAATCATACTATTTACTATACTTATTCCTACTGTACAATTAGTTCGACCATCAATAAAATTAACATTTATTCCTGATGAAAAATATATGCCACTTCATCAACAAGTTGAAATAAAATGTGAAATACTTAATCCAAGAGATCCTGCTGATGTTCCTCAATTATGGTATATTGATTTAACAACTGGTAAACATACATTAATATCACGTGCATTATTGGGAGGAACACCTTCGGAAGCACCTGATGTATTTAAAAATAATAAAAATCAACGTTATCAGTATGCAGGTAAAAGTCATATACGAATACGAAGTTTACAACCTGAAGATTCAGCTAAATATGAATGTAATTGTCCGGATTGTGAAGAACCATTAGAAAGTCAAGTTCGAAATTTAGATGTTATGAAATTATCTGCACCAACATGGATTATTGAACCAGGTTGGCCATTACATGAAAATACTAAAACTATAATAAAATGTCAAGTTGATAATTTTTATCCTTACGTTAGTCATAAAATTCTTCGAAATCATCAAGAAATAACAAAAGAAGGAAAAAGTTCATTATCAAATAATAATGTATATCCACAAAAATTTCTTTGGGAAGCAACTATAACACCTTCAGCTGATTGGCATAATTCAACAATATATTGTAATGTTATGGAAGGTCTGATAGTTTTTTTTTTTGAAAATCAATGATTTGAAATTTTTATTTTTCTTTTTTTTTTTTAATTTCTAATAGGTAATTCTGAACAACAAGCAAGTAAAGTTTTAGAAGTTTTATTTGCACCACGTTTTATGAAATGTGATGAAAGTCAATATGTTGATTCAAAAAAAAATAAATCAACTATTGAATGTTCATATAGTGGAAATCCTCAACCAGCATTAATATGGATTCGTCAAATAGATAAAAAACCATTAACATCTGATAATAATGGTATAACAATTGAAACAAAAAATGAATCATTTGGAAAATATAAAAGTATTATTACACTTGATCGAAATAAATTAATGTTAATGCCAATAATAATGAAAACAAATGGACAACAAAATAAAACTGAAGCAAATTATTATCAACAATTACTTAATGATGGTTTTCTTGTACAATTAAATGTTAATGGAAATGATAAAGGAAAACGAGTTATTCGTATTGTACGTGATGTTAATCAAATAAGATCATTTTCATCAAATAGTTCAACGATAATTTCATTTTCGTCTATGTTATTATCATTTTTATTAATCTTACATATTCATCAACGTTAAAACTCGTTTACTTCTCTAGTCTATCGTATTTTTTTACTAAGATTCTGTTTTCTTCATGACTATAAATTACTCAGGTACGATACAAAAAGATTATTTGGACGTATATCGTCGTGAACAGTGTCCATAGTACAGGATAAAACAAATAGCACACTCCACGTTTTTTTTTTCATTGTTGTCTTGTGTTTGTATACGTCTAATTTTGCTTGACTGTTTTTTTTTTTTTTATTTTGTACCAGTTGCTCGTTCTCTCTCATTAACATAACTTTCATTCTTTTTTTCTTCTGTTGTGTTGGTCAAGACAATCATCTAACCATATGCCGACGGAAGTGAATGGGATTGTCAATTTTTTTTATCTCATATATCACAGCCGGGTGAATGCATTCAGAATTACTTTCGCAGGAAAAAATTTGAAAAAAAAAAAGAATATTATTTGTTATTGTCTTTGATGATGTCGAGTAAAAGAAAAAAAAAAAAAAGAAGAGTTCATGTGCGGATTGGTTGGATAAGTCTAACACATTTTAATTGATTTTTCTCTTTCTTTTCTCTTCTGTTTTGAACAATCACCACCCATGATGAAGACGTTCTGTCTTCAAAAAAATGTCATGGCAGATGTTTATGTCTAGAGAAAGAAGAAAAAACCGTTGTCCCTTTATTGACATCTGTCACTATGTTTTCAGATGCATCTGCGTATTATTCAACGACGATTAGCATCTATCCAAAATAATCTTATAAGAACATATAAATATCAATCAAAAGTATTTGGATTTAATACACAATTAAAAACTGTCGGAAATACTGAAGAAATAGAGAAAATTCTTCGTGAATATACATTTACACATATGTCATATTGATTATGAAATTTTATTTCTTTGTCAATATGTAGGTGATTACAATCAAGCTCGTCAAGCTAATCCTCATGCGGCATTACTCATTGATGCTTATCGCAAGCACGGTCATCGTCTAGCTAAAATCGATCCATTGGGAATCATTCTAAACACGTGAGAAAAATAATCTATTTATTTATTAATCGAAAAAAAACTTAATGAATTAAAATTATTCAGTTCAATTCCTGAATTAGATAAAAATATATTTACAGTTGATTTTCATGTTGAAAATGAATATGATGCTCGTTCATTATTTGGTTTATCAACAGAACAATCAATACCAAAAACAAAAGATGATTGGATAAGACAACTCAATGAAACCTATTGTCAATCAATAAGTTTAGAATGTGAACATATTGAAGTAAGTTCAATAGAAAGAATATGATTTTATCTATATATGAATATCTAGAGTGATATTGAACGACTTTGGATTGCTCGTCGATTTGAACAATTACGTACATCACCAACTATTTCATCTGATATTCAACAAAGAATTTCTGAACAGATGCGTAAATGTGAGGTACAATGACACATATATGAATAACATCTGTTTTCTTTTGAAGTTTTGCTTGAATTCTATTGATAATAATAAGTGATTATTATTCATTTTATATTATTCTGTCTAAGAAGACATTCATATCATTTTTGCTATCTATGATTATCCTAATGATTTCCCATGAGTAGAAGATTTTTTTTGATTGACATATAAAGATAAAATGAATAGTCATCTTGTTAATATTATAATCGATCATCTTTTTGTTTTTGTAAATCTTTTCATAGACATTTGATCAATTTCTTCAAGCAAAATTTCCAACATTGAAACGTTATAGTGGTGAAGGAGCAGAAGGGATGATGGCATTTTTTGACTTAGCTTTTAAACAATCTGCTCAATGTATGTTAGAATAATAAATAATTCTTTTTTCTTCAACTTGTCTAACAAAAAAAAAATCTACATAATAGTGAATATTGAAAATGTCATTGTTTGTATGCCACATCGAGGTCGAAATAATTTACTTGTTTGTTTACTTAATTATCCAGCCGCAACAATGTTCCGAAAAATTAAAGGCAAACATGAATTTCCTAAAGAGTTAAAATCAACTGGTGATGTTCTTTCTCATTTATGTGAGTTATTTATTTAGTTTTACGAATCAAACTATAATCAATGACATACTTAGATACATCTACTGATTTAACTTATGATGGAAAAACACTTCATGTTTCACTTATTCCCAATCCATCTCATTTAGAAGTAAATTTAATCTTTCATCGATTTATATTAATCTCATTGTTTTTTAACTAATAACAAAAAATAAAAGGCTAATAATCCTGTTGCAGTTGGTAAAACTCGTGCTTGTCAATTATCTCTAAAAGATGGTCATTATGCTGATACAGATAATGTTGGTCGACATGGTGACAAAGCACTTTGTATTCAAGTACATGGTGATGCATCTTTTGCTGGCCAGGTATAAAGATTTAATGAATCGAAACAGCTTCCTATCAGAAGAGATACTTGTTAGCTTTCTATTAGCAGGCTTAGATGAGCAGTCTTTGAAAACAGAGAAGTCATTTCGATGTCGTCGAACTTTGCACAACCTATAGAGTTCAGTGTTTCCAAGAAACTATAACTGAGAATGCAACTGTAATTGTTAAATCATTATATAGATACAAAAAATCCTTAAATCTATGTTGAGAGATATTCATGTTTTCATTGTTGAGATGAAAGATTTCAAGAAATATGCATAATATTATCTTATGTTCGCACCGTGATATGTAGTGTCTTTAGTCTTAATATAGATTTAAAATATTCGCATCTAGTTGATGATGTAAGAATTTTTTTTCTACGTGACATCCTAGGACCTTAACCGGAACTGCTTTGTTCTTGTTTTTAGTAATCGGAACCGGAATCGGAATCGTAGTTCCGGTTCCGGGTAATTCTTAAAGTCGTCGAACTCTAACGACCTTTTTGTAACTAACGGCAACCATTGTGCGATAAGCTTAAAAAAGCTGTTTTCTATGTTTTTATGCGTATGAATTTACTATATTCTACACTTCGAGGCTTTTACATAGAATGAGTGTTGTTCGTTTGAAATAGGTCATCAAGAGCTTGAAGATATTGAAATGTTTTCTCGATCAAATGAACTTCTTTCCTGAGCGTTCGCGATAGATTTTGAAAGTTTTAGTTTGTTAAAGAGATTCCTTGATTTGTTGTAGCTGTTACCATTAAGGAAATAAAAAGGTAAAAAAAAAAATATTGCGTTACTAAACTTTTTATCGCCATTTATGTTTATAATTAGTTATAATAAATAATATTTATTTAGGGTATCATTCCTGAAACATTTCAATTGAGTCATTTACCAAATTATTCAGTCGGTGGAAGTATTCATCTTGTTACTAATAATCAAATTGGTTATACAACACCTCAACATTTAGGACGGTAAATAGAAATCAAATTTGAAATAATAAAATTCAATGTCTTCTTTTGTTTTCCTTATGAAGTTCTTCACGTTATTGTACTGATTTTGCTAAAGTTGTTAATTGTCCAGTTATCCATGTCAATGGTCAATGTCCAGTGGTAATTGTGGTTTCTGTTTTTTCAATCCCTAAAATGTTTTTTAATCATATTAAAATTAGGAAATAGCACAAGCTACACAATTAGCATGTGAATATCGTGATTTATTTCGTAAAGATATTGTTATTGATCTTGTTTGCTTTCGTAAACATGGACATAATGAACTTGATGATCCAACATTTACACAACCATTAATGTATAAAAAAGTACAAGAATATTATCAACAAGAACAACAAATCGATGAAGAATTAAATAAAAAAATTCAAAAGTTTCGAAATACATTAGAAGAACAATTTTCTATTGCTGAAAAATATCAACCAAAAGTAATAATAATTATAATTCGATTTAAAAAAAAAAAAGAATTCTCGATTTATTTCATTTAGGCTCCTCATCTTGAACGACAATGGTCAGGAATGGCACAAGCTAAATCAACTCGTACGAAATGGAATACAGGTCTTGATGGAAATTTACTTAAATACATTGGTGTTAAATCTGTTGATGTACCAGAACAATTTGTAAGTCTTTTTTTAAATATTATTTCATTTAAATGAATTATTCTGTTATTTAATAGCAAGTTCATGCAACTATTGCTCGATCACATGTACAAAAACGCCAACAACGTATTGAAGCAGGTACTGGTCTTGATTGGTCAACAGCTGAAGCATTAGCATTTGGTTCATTACTTCTTCAAGGTTTATTATTCATTGTATCTTTATCATGTGATTGAAATTGAATACTATTTTTTTTTTGTCGTAGGCTTTAATATTCGTATTAGTGGACAAGATGTTGGTAGAGGTACATTCAGTCAACGACATGGCATGCTTGTTAATCAGAAAGATGATGATGTTTATATTCCACTGAATGCTTTAGATGCTAAACAAGGCTTTCTTGAAGTATGTCTAGTGATTAATTATCAAAAAAGAAAACAATACTGAATAAATTAAAAATTTCTTTCAAGATATGTAATAGTATTTTATCTGAAGAAGCCGTACTTGGTTTTGATTATGGTTTTAGTGTTCATGATCCGAAAAATCTTGTTATTTGGGAAGCACAATTTGGTGATTTTTTTAATGGAGCACAAATTATTATTGATACTTATGTTAGTGGTGGTGAATGTAAGTATTTTATTTTCATTAAAACAAAAAACAAGACAAAGAATTTTTTTTCTTTTAAGTAAAATTTCTTACACAATCTGGTATTGTTATGTTACTGCCTCATGGTATGGATGGTGCCGGACCAGAACATAGTAGCTGTCATATGGAAAGATTCTTACAGGTTTATAGGTTTTTTTTTAATATTTAAAAATCAATTTCTATGCTATTTAGATGACGGATAGTAAAGAAGATGGTATTGATGGTGATGATATTAATATGCAAGTTGTTAATCCAACAACACCTGCTCAATATTTTCATCTTTTACGACGTCAAGTAAGACTTTAAAAGACTATTTTCAAAAGCAAAAGAAAAAATAAACAATATGATAAAAATTAACTTTTTCCCAAAAAAGGAAACTTCATATTCTAGAAAACGAAAATTACGACAAATAAAATAAGTACTACATTTTGAATGATGCTTAAAAAAATCAATAGTACTTAATAAGAAGCAGAAAATAATTCTTTTTTCTTTTGTCATAGATAATACGAAATTTTCGTAAACCATTGATTGTTGCTGCACCAAAGATCTTACTTCGTCATCCAGAATGTGTTTCTTCATTAACCGATATGGCTGATGATACTCATTTCTTACCTGTGTTAAGTGATACTATTACTAATGTATATTTGATATTATTTTTATTTAAAAAAAATTAAGCAAGGATATTTTTCTCAATTTCTAGACAAAAATAAATCCCGAAAAAGTTAAACGTCTTTTATTTACAAGTGGAAAACATTATTATACATTAAATGAAGAACGTGATAAACGAAAACGAGATGATATTGCTATAATTCGTTTAGAAGAATTATGTCCATTTCCAGCTGATGAACTTCGACAAGAAATTAAAAAATATAAAAATGCTAAAGAATATATTTGGTGTCAAGAAGAACATCGAAATCAGGCTGCTTGGTTTTTTGTTAAACCAAGATTTGAAAATGTTGTTGGAATTCATGTATGTTTGTATTTATTATTGAAACTTTCAAGAAAAAAAATCCCCGTGGAATTAAAGTGTAAAACGCAATGTAATTGCTGTTGATAATCACAAGAGATTGCTTTTTCTATTTTGGAATACATTTCTTCATCACACTTTCACTTAGTTCTCCAGAGATGCAATAAAGAAGCAGTTCATATATTGATATTGATACGCTATTGATGTAGGGTCTTTCTATTGTATGTTACGGTCTGTAACGATTTCATACTAGCGTCTGTTACGGTCTATGATGAGTTGCCAACATGTTTGTCACATCTTAGGACGGAGGGGACTAAGTTCGAATTTTTACCCTGATTTTCTAACACTTTCTTGAGATCGTGTTTTACGAAAGCCATCTTTTATAAAAATAAAAAATAAAACTTTTATTCTGACAATTCAGACAGAATAGGTTGATCATTTAATGCTATAAAATTAATTCTGTATTCTTGAGATGTTCTTTCAGAAGTTCATACTGTTTGATGTAGTCTAATGATTTGACCTCGAATATTAAAGCGATCTCATGACTGACTAGAGGAAATTAGTAGATGAATACACTTCATTAAATAAACTCTAGTGAAACTAGGCAAAGCCTAGAAGGATTGGTTGGTATCTGAAATAAACAAAAATGCAGTAGTTTATTAAAAATTTCATTGAATTAGTCAAAGCTCAGTAAGAAAAAAAAGCCACTGGTCTCAATAGAGTTCGAGAATGAATCAAAACTGATCGAAATAGATTTATAAAAATGTCTATTGATTATTTTTTATTCTAGCTCAAATATGCTGGACGAGATGTACTTGGTACACCGGCAGTGGCGATTGGAGAAGTTCATCAACAAGAGTGTACTCAAATTTTAAAACTTGCTTTTGATTAATATTTAGATTACATTTTATAGATTGTAGTGCGACTTTCTTTTTTTTTTTTCTTAAGAAAATAAAAAACATTGGGTATTGTTTTATTTCTAATATATAATTTAACCTTGTTTTGATTGATCGAAAATTAAAAAAAAAGTGTCTCTAATTTCTGAACATAATTGACAACGATGCAAATAATTACCAAGAGACATTTGTAATGATATATTTTTATCGGTACTTTCCTTGATATTGTTGAAAACCTTGTCTATAAAATAGAACACTAGTTCATCTTACGAAATAGTAATGTCAAGGAGAATAATATTTTAATGTTACACATGAATAATCATCAACACTTTCATCTTTTTGTTATTCATGCAATATAACCTTTTTTCTTTCAATTTATAAATATGTAATAAGAAAATGAAAAGAAAAAAAAAAGAGTTACATACGAAAAAAAAAGAAGAGTTTTCAATGACACGTAGTCAATTAAAGCAACTTGTCATCGTTGATCAATAATTACTAAATTGTCGTCTCCGATCGACTCGATTCATATTGAGCGTATGAGAACAACTATCTATCGAAAGAATCGAAAGAGTAGATGCATATAGTTACTTCACATGATAAAAATAAATATTTTTATCGACAAGGAACTATAACATCACATTTGAACGAAAACTATCAACTATCTACTCTAACTCATTCAGTAATGGACCAATCTTATGAATATTCTCAATTATCGAATGGTAATGATACGCAACCATTTAATCTTGACAGAGAATATCAATATTCAGAATCATATCAAATAATAGGTCTGGATCCTCAAACAATACCCGATAATTATAATGCAAATTATAATTATCAGCATACAAATACTAATGATAGTATTCACAGTTGGGAACAATTATTAGGTGAACCAAGAAGAATAGATGATTCGTATCAAGATGTTTCACAATTAGATTTAACTACTAATAAAACAGTAAATCTTGAAATACAAGAACAAGATGATACATATCAATATAATAAAGATTTATCATTTGAAGAAATCAATTCTGATATTGATTATGAAACACTTATTCGTACCAAACATTTATATAATGATCCTGATCCAAAAGTTATACGAAAACCTTCGTTGACCACTCCCGTTGTTTACAATCAAAAAATTATTGTACGATTTTTAAAACCACCACCAGTACAACAAGGACCTTTAATTATTCGTGAAATTCGACCACCTCAACCTCCACCTTTACCACCTCTTGTAAGTTTTAAATTTCTATCTGTTGAATAAGAAGTATTTATGTTCTACATAGCTGATTCGTCAACGTGCTCAACCTCCTCGTTCACCATCACCAATTATTCTACGTGAAAAACCTCCACCAATGCCTGATATTACAATTCGTTAGTACCAGTAATATAAGTTTTGCAAAAAAGAAAACATTTTTCTTCATTTAGCACAAGTTGTCACAAAAACTCTTCCTCCTCTTTCACCACCACCACGATCAGTAATCATTGAAAAAATACCTGCATTACCAGCTAAACCACGTGATATTATCATTGAACGATGGATACCTTATCAAAATATGTCAAAACGTAAAGTTATTGTTCAACGAGCTGAAGAACCTAAACCCTACCCTCCACCAAAAAATATTATTATAGTGTAATATATATATATAACTTTATTACTATTATTATTAATTTTTCTTATATTAAATATTTAAGATACGAACCGATACAACCTCGAATCATTCGTAGCTTTGAACGATTGGGTATTACGCCTGAAGATCCACATAAATATTCAGCAACTTATGGAGACTCATTGCTTCAAACTGAACAATTATTAGAACAAATCAAAGAACTTGGTATTACTGAAGATCTTGTATGTAGTTTATTTTGTTTTGATATTGATTATAAAGTTTTTGGATATATATATATAGGCTTCACCTCATGTATTCAGTAATGAACAAAAACAACAATCAACATCATTCAATAATGATGAGCAAAATTATGATTACGACACTTCATCACAGCAACAAATCTATAATGAAATAAATAATAATTATAATTATAATGTGACTTATAGAAATCTCGTTAATGGATCATTATCAATAATAAATTATGAAGAAAAAAATGATCAACAAGACGATCATAATAATCCATTTTATTTAAGTAGGCAATATTCTTTCTTTTTTTTTGTTAAATGAAATTTATTGTTGATATTTTTCTTTTTTATTTATTAGCTGGTAGAGAAGATCTACCAACTCATATTACACAATATGGCTTAACGACTGAATCGATTCCACATTAAAACATATCATTATACTATTGTTTGAAGATATTAATAAGTTTGACATTGTATTATTCTTTCTAATTTTAATAAGGAAAGAATATTATTATTATTTTTAATAATAAGATTATCTACTAGTCTTATTTTATTTTATTCATGTCTCAAGAGTCTTTGAAATTAAATAAATAAAGATTATAAGAGGCAATTATTCTGTAAATTTCTCTTGTGCTGCAAGTAGTCATTTGTCAAATAAATAAAATGATTAATATATTGCATGCTATTGATTAGGAAAATACCTTTAGAGGACTTCATCATTCAAATAATTATGGGATCGCCATGCGAAATGTCAAACATAGCACAATAATTCATCAAATGTTTGATGCAGGATGAAAGAATTCATTCTTCAAGCAAGATGTCATACATGTGATTTTGTAGAACAAAATATCGCGCATCGAATAGCACATAATTAATCAAGTTTCAGGAAAATTTTGATGTGTATAGGATCTATAAATTGGTTATGATGCTTTACGGATAATATAGATTACTCATAGACATTATCATTGATGAGATATTCTAAGATAAACTTATGCAAATATTGTTTTTTAAACTCAATCCACACTCTCAGTTATAGGTACTCTTCAATTTTGCTACAATCAATAAGTTTCATCGTTCCTTTGTTCATACCTAACAATGGTTCCTTTTCCGAGGTTATTTCTTGACTATATCATATTTCAAAATTGTGCTACAGAACAAATGAGTATCAACATGAACATATTTCAAAAGTTTCATCTTAGTGTACTCATTCAATTCTGTGACACAGAACACTAGAACACGTTGCATTCAGCTGAGTGATCAAAGGCAGCGCAACAATTGCAGCACGGATTCAAGTCCTGCACGAAGCAGTTTTATTTTTTTGATGCAATTAAAGTTTTTTTCTTGATCTTTCCTTCCCAAAAAATCAGATGTACCCTATCAAGATTTGATTGAAAACATGAATAATTGATCAGGCAAATAACGAATATCAAACTTCAGAATCCGAGAATTATTCCTACAGGATGACGTTACGGTGCTTTTGAAAATAAATAACTGTTATTATGAACATTTTTTACAGGATTTTGATAAGAAATATCATTTGGATGCTGTTCGTATTAAAACAATGATCAGATGTATAAATAAAATAATCGTATGCTTTTGAATAAAAATGATTCGGTGGAAGTCTGTTGGAATATATTGAATAAAGAGTTTTTCGAAAATTTTCTAAAGTTTCATTAAAATCGCAATATTAATTAATCAATTAATCTAGGTTAAAAATTCAATCTTTTCAACTGTTAATTTTGAACATATCTATCAACAAACTAGAGTCATGTTAAAAGAAATGATTAACTAGATCTTTTCTATTGATGTTCATTTAATAAACTGTTTGGAAAAGTAGAGGTAAAGAGAATGAATTGAATAAATTCGAATAGAATGACTATGGAAGTGTCACTTTACTTCACGTCTAGTCAACATAATATTCAGTCCATGTCACTAGTAATCCACTGCTACTAAACACATATTCATTCTTCTATAGAACAGCAAACGAAAAAATACATATATATTTCAAACTGAACCATTCAATTTTTTTCATCGTTTATTTCAAATTGAATAGTGTGAATTAAGAATAATAAGTTGTACAAAAGATCTTTTTTTCATTAATAAAATAAATGACTTTTTTGTTGTCATGAATGCCGAATAATTCACATAAAGATTCATTATGGCTCACAAAATTCGATCAAAAAAGCTTGCTGTGCACATTGACCTCAACAGGTATCATCTATATTAATAGATCAATTTTTATATCAGATATAATTAATATTGCATATCCAAAGTACGTCCAGCTCCTCATATATAAATACACGTAACGTCCAATTTTCATTGAAGAAAATTTGTAATCAGTTAATTGGTCTCTTTACAGTTCTATCAGTTATAATTTAATATATAAATATAAGCATCAAATTTGAGTTTATTACAAAAAAATCTTTTCATAGTGTATCTTTCTGTTAAAACAGAGACAAATAATTAAACATTTATTTCATAATCTGTGATAATTTTGATTCAATCGAATCTTCATTATTGTTTTAGCAACGAAGTGTGAGACATCAATAAACACCAAAGTCACACAAGACAAGCCACGAGTCACCACCAAAACCATAGTAACGTACGGCTTGTCAACTTGCAACTTTTCCTTGTGGATGGTTATTACGAATAACAAGCTTTTGCATATATGAATCACCATACAAAATGGATTGAACCAAATAGCGAAGCGAGCAATCAAGACACTCGTTGCTTTACTAAAACACTAAGATGTGGTATTTTTTGTCTCTCTATTTATTCTTCTCCCATAACCACACCCACGCCACCTTTCTCTTCATGTTCATCTGAGTGACTGCTTTCTATCAATGATTGTAACTCATTTTCCTCTTCTTTTCATCTATATTCGTACGTTAGTTTTTTTTAAATAATCGTTCTGATATTGTTGCTGTACGCTCTTTCATTGAAATTGATCTAGAACAAATTTCTACAAGCCAAGGTGCGTGCAACGAACTGTTCTCAAAACATATGCCTTTTCACTTGTGGAAGCAATGCCGTCGACATGGCGCATTAGCATTTCGTAGCATGTTTACAATTGAAAGTTCCTTACATCATTTGAATAAAATAGACCATAGTACAACGGCGTTAGATGAAAAAATTAATTTCTGGTACTCAGCTGATCGATATCTTCATTCGAAAAAGTCTAAGTGTATGCCTTACATATATCATCAGAAACGTTTTTTTTTATGATAAGTCCTTCGACAAAAGTGTTTCTCAACTCTTAATGTTGTTTTTCTTGCTATCGCAATGAAATCTTCTTTTTTTTTCAAATGAAGCTCATGTTTCACTTCATTTTCAAACCATCTTATTTTTGATGATCGTGTTGAATCATGACCGCAGTGACGGTGTGGGTGTGGAGTGAGTGTAGGTGCCAGGAAAGTCCAAACTCAGCCACATTTGCCCCCACCCATATCCCATTCATAAGAAACCACATCTTATGATATAGAGGTATGTAAACTATTAAATATACGTTGTGACTGGAGTTGGAATTCAGCCTAATTGTGAATTTGTCCAGCAAAATTCAACCGAATTCACAATTCGTCCAACATTTTTGGTCGAATTCTGAATTCCAACTTTGGTCATCACATTTACTTAGATTAGATTCAAATCCCAATATGTTAGCTTTTTATTTTTTCTACTATCTAGACATTTTCTAAAAAACTTCTTCCCATTCATATTTCCCAGTTCTGCATACAGAAGCGTAAGAAGGAGGCGTGTGGGTCTTTATACCACCCTACTTCAGAAGTTTTACTACGCAGCGCTTCTGTATTGGGCATTTTTCTATGTTGGAACGCTTCTACGCCCCCTGTCTACATAAAATATTTCGTAATATAAAATTACGTGTGACAATAAAATGAGCCAATAAATATTTCCTTTTTTTCTCTTTTTTTCGTTTTGAGTGTCTATGACAGTATTGTCGTCTCACAAACAAATAAATCATAGATTTTGTTCTTACACTATATAGACGGCAATCGAGTATTTGTTCATGTTCATTGGTCAACGTTTTGTTCGTCAAATTAGCTCATATGTATATATCTTGAATGAAAAATGAGAGTATGGTTATTGATATACACCAATAATTGTTCAACAACCCACGGAAAAATTTTTCAAGAAAAAACCGCGAAAGTCAGGCAGTTTATGCAGTTTTTGAAATCGGCGAAAACCGCGATTTGCAAATACCGCGGTAAGAACCGAGAAAACTGAGGTCCGAGCTGAGTTTTTACAGACCTAACCGCAATATTACAAACCCCGGGTTCAACCGGTTTTTACAAGACGCATAAATTGTCTGACTTTTGCGGTTTTTCAAAATCCGGAAAAAAACCGTGGTTAGCCTCAGATTACCGTGGTTTTTTTTCGGAAGAATTTTTCCGTGGGAAGAGACGTTTGTAATGCCGTATAATTAGATCTCTCTTCTTATGCTTAGGTTGGAGGATGACACCCATTGTTTTGACTTATATTAACTCTCTTCTCATTTTCTGTTTTAGGTTGGTCCACCACCACTAAACCCAACCTTCAGTCAACTACAAAACGAAGATCGTCTATTAAACGCTGACAATCAGCGACAAGCCACTGAAATTCAACGATTCAGCGTCGTTACTATAGGCTTAGCAGCCGACAATAGGCGCCTCCAGAGATTGGAGAAGATCGTCGCTGAACTTATCGAAGCGTTGAAAAAGCACCAATCACCAGTTTCGCCACGACATCCTCGTCCTGAGATAGGTCCTGAGGGACCAGCAAATTAACTCTTTTTTTTCTTTATTTTTTTGTACTTGTTATTTTTGAAATACAATCGAAAACAACACTCTGTTTTTTTAATTACAGAAAAAACTGATTTATATCAGTGATGGCCCTTGCTGGGTTTAACGTATCTTGGGTTATATTAAGACTATTATTAAAGTTTTCTCGGTGTGAGGGTGAAAAAAATAACTAATACCGAGACTAGTACCCATAAATGATTGTTCATGATCATTATTAATCACATTAAAACATCTAGAAATAATTTATTTGCATGAATCATTTTCCTACAATATTTTTCTATTCGATTTTTGAACTTGAATAGACAATCTAAACTTTATTTAATTTATTCACATCTTAAATCATTTTTATTAAATAATCAAATAGATAATTATTTTGATAAATTTATTGAACTTTTTTTCTAAAATCAATTATCATCATTTAATTCTATCATACATTTGTTATCATTTATTTTTCATAAAATAAATAAATTAAAAAAATATGTATATTATATTAAATTATCCTTTATATGAACAATACTCAGTTAGTATTATTCAAAAATAAGTTATTTCACAAAAGATTATTTGTTGATTTTTCTCTTGTTAAATAATAATTCATCATTATTTCATTTAACACTATATTATTTATTTGATATTTAATTCTGTCATTGTCAATATCAATTGAATTATATGATTCATATAATAATAAATCTATTGAATATATTTATTATATATACTGTTGACTAATATTTGATGAAAAATTTCAATTAAGAAATTTTTATTTTCAAAAATAATTATAAAAAACGGAGAAAAAAATCAATAAAAATATTTTCAAGAAAATTCTAAATAAAAACATGAAATAGAAAGTATGTTAAATTAAGTAAAACATTTTCATGATTATAAATAATCGTTTAAATCAAAATATCTATTTGATATCGTTATATGCACTTATTATTTTCATCAAAAAATTCAGTTCGACACAATTAGTTTACCAATATATATTAGCATATTATCAAATAGTGATATTAATAATTGAAAAAAAAAATTGTTTTTTGTATTTATTATATTTGCAAGATATTTTATCATTATTTAATTTAAGTAAATGTCGCGAAAAAACATATTTTATGATTTAATACACAGTGTTTTAGTTGAAAAAAAAAAATTATTTGATCCATTAAAAAATCAATATTCTTTTATATGAATAAATATTATATATAATAAATTAAATCATAAACGTTCATTAGATTGAAAAAGACGTAAAAGACAAAAAAAGTTATTTAAATTTAAATAGAAAATTTTCATAAAAAAATTCAATTCATCAATTGGTTATAATTCATTTCTATGTTTAGAAAAATGAGATTTTGTGTCGTGAAGTGACATTTTTTTTGCTTATTTTAACAATACATGTACTAAGACCACTCATTTCTGGAAATTTCAGTCGAAATCGACTATTATAGGTGAGAAGCTTATTGTGAGGAGAAGGTTTAAGTCATTCAAGCATTTCATATCATTTCTTTCCTTTATACAACACATTCGAAATTTAATGTTTACTAGACAAGAATATAATGCGAATTTATTACTGTTTTTGTATTCAAATTTTTTAGTGCAAATAAAATTCATTGCATGCGCAATATTTTTTGAGATAATTTATTATTTTGAAAATAAACCGTTAATCGTCCGACAATGTTGAGTTTTTTTTTATTTATGTCCTATTTCAGTTTACACAATAATAAGGGTAAAGAATATTAAATATAATATATATGCGATAAGCTAAATTTTTAATGTCTATTTTTTTTAAAATAGGAAGAAAAGATATTGACAAAAAAAGATTAATGTTGGGAGAATAATCTAATGTTTATGTCCGCAGATCTCATTTAATTGCTTGTTATTTCTTTAATAAACACGTGGTTTGGGAGGTACTGATGCACAACGATTTTGGTCTAATGTTGAATCAATAACTGCCCGATATGATAATGTTGTCTAAAAACAAAATTAATAAAAGAATACAATATATTTATTTAAATAATTGTTATTACTTTTCCAGTTTCTGCATCTGTGAATGATAGAGTATGTTTACGCCAATGTTGATCAAATGGTTTTTTTTTCTGATTAGCAATTGGATTTTTTTCGACATTTGTATAATCGTACTCATCAATACGAGTCTTAAAAAAGAAAAAAAAATGAATTAAAAGTTTTTGAATAAAATAGAAACTAAATATTCTTATACTGGAAAATCTTCTCTTGCATGTGCACCACGACTTTCTTTTCGTGCTTCAGCTCCATATATTGTTTGCATAGCAAGAATTAATAAATTTTGTAATTCAAGTGTTTCAATTAAATCTGTGTTCCAAATAATACCACGATCTTTTATTTTAAGGTCCTTTTGTTCTTGAAAGACATCGTCCATTAATCTACAACCTTTTTGTAACGTTTCACCAACACGAAATACAGCAGCATGTGCTTGCATTGTCTACAGAAGAAAAATAAGAAAGCTGTTATTTTATTCTATTTATTTTTGAACACGTAGTTTCATTATTCTTTTACTTAATCATTCAAAAATCCAATAAAGGAGTAGATGATACATCACAACGACACGCTTTTAGTCTACAGTCCATGACTGAGAGCATTTGTTGAAAAAATGAGTGTACTTTTTAATGGTTTAATGTTATTCCTTCGCCTCTCATTTGTGGAATTTCTGCAGAACGACTTATTACAACAATTGGATAGATTTCGACGGATTCTCTGAGATATTATGATCGATTGCAACGAAAATTACTTTTACAGACACTAGACACTGTTTGGAATCAGTAGCTATCAAATCTTAGTTTCCATGGGTACTAGAAATCTGAAAATTTGTGCGCATAATCCTTCAAGAATGCTGGTCAGAGTCATTAGTTTGCTCCAATTGCTTCAAAACAAAGGAAATTATGATGAGTAGCACTTATTTTTTCTTTGAACTTTATACATCTGAAAAGAAAGCTAATCCTTTGTTATTTACGCCAATAATTTCATCGAAGACCATTATAAGGAGTTTTTGCATGTATGAAAGCTGAGATCTTTCGAGGAGGATATCATTAACTAGGGCAACATATACTCTGAAATATGTTGTTTTTTTACTGTGGACTATAATTATAGAACTAAAACTCCTCTGAGAAAGTTTTATATATAATCTAAAACTGTAGTTGTTATTATATAGATTCACAAAAAAAGTTATTATTCTTGAGCATTCAGAGCTTTTCAAAATATAATGACATTTAGCATATGATAAATCTATATTGGAGAGAAGATAAAGTCTTGATCAGTTAAAAAATATTACATATCTGTCTGATCTATGGGAAATCACTCGTTGTGGATGAGGTTTCTAATTTTTACTCTTTATACTTCAACACTCCGTTTAGATTATGTTTTACATAGCAAAAGAAATCTTTTCGGGAAAATTCAAATAAACCTTTTGCATTTTCAATCGAAGATCTGCTGTGGAAATTGATCCATTGGCACATCGAATTTTATCTAAATTAGCAATGGAAGCTTCACCTGCATTCTAAAAAGCAAAATTTTAAAATATTATTATATTTTTGTATAAATATTCTTAACGAACCGCTGGAAGTTCAACAAATTTTTCTCCTGGTTTATTTTCTCCAGCAATTGTATTAGCACATGCTCGTCCAAAAACGACAAGATCTAATAAAGAATTTGCTCCAAGACGATTGGCACCATGTACACTAGCACATGCTGCTTCACCGGCTGCATATAAACCTTTAATAATAACATCTTTTCCATCTTTTTCTTGTATAACTTGACCCTTATAATTTGTTGGTACACCACCCATATTATAATGAACAGTTGGTAAAACAGGTATTGGTTGTTTTGTTACATCAACACCTGAAAAAATCATTGCTGTTTCACTAATACCTGGTAAACGTTCATGTAATAATTTTGGATCTAAATGACTTAATTGAAGATACATATGATCCTTATCTTTACCAACACCACTATTAAAGAGATATTATGATTAAATATTTAAGAAAAAAAAGACATAAATATATTACAAACCGTCCTTCACGAATTTCAATAGTCATAGCTCGTGAAACAACATCACGTGAAGCAAGATCTTTCGCCACTGGTGCATAACGTTCCATAAAACGTTCACCTTTGCTATTTATAAGAAAACCACCTTCACCACGACAACCTTCTGTCATAAGACAACCTGCACCATAAATACCTAAAATAAAATTTTTTTTCAAAAACAAAAATCAAATGATTTAAAAATTATTTACCCGTTGGGTGAAATTGAACAAATTCTAAATCTTGATTTTTAAGACCAGCACGAGTCACCATGGCATTTCCATCACCTGTACATGTATGAGCAGATGTACATGAAAAATATGCACGACCATAACCACTATATCATATAAATCATATATATATATATATAATTATTTTCAATAAATCATATTCATACCCAGTAGCTAAAATTGTATTATTAGCTCGAAATCGATGAAGACTACCATCTTCAAGATTCATTGCAATAACACCAACACATTGTGTATTATCTTTATTCATGAATAAATCAAGTGCAAAGTATTCAATAAAATAATCTGTATTATATTTCAGAGACTAAAGCAAAAGAAACAAGAAAAACGTTAAATCGATATGCTTCTTTTCTAATGAAATAGTTATCACAACTGTAATCCGTTCTTTAAGACCGTATTTGGTTTTTCCTAAAGTCCTATCTCAATCCTATGGTTCAAGTAGGAATTCGTAACTTATTAAAAAGTTCCGCTAATGGGTTAAAATTTAAGATTGATAGGCTTTAATGTAAAGGATTTACAATGGACATACTGAACTTTTCCGTAGGATTCAAAAGAAACGTTTTTGATTTTCTACTATCAAATAAGGGGGTCTAATGTCATGAAATTTGTTTTCTATATTGAAATTAAACTCAAACACTAAGTTACAGTCAAAGTTTAAAATATTTACTTCGCCGTAGAGTGTATGTAACATAGCATGACCTGTACGATCAGCAACACAACAACAACGACGTGCTTGACCACCTCGACCATAATCATATGATTGACCACCAAATGCACGTTGTAAAATTTTTCCATCAGGTGTACGACTGAATGGCATACCAATATTTTCAAGCTTTATAATAGAAGAAAAAAAAAAGAAAATTGAATACAAGAATAATTTCATATTGTTATAAAGATACTTCAACAACAGCACGTGGAGCTTCTTCAGCCATATAATGTATAGCATCTTGATCACCGAGCCAATCGGAACCTTTAACTGTATCATACATATGCCATCGCCAATCATCACGTTCCATATTTCCTAAAGCAGCATTAATACCACCCTAAAATTTTTAAATATTTTTTTTTTAAATCTTAATTTGAATAATTGAAAACATGTTTACGAACTTGAGCAGCAACAGTATGACTACGAGTTGGAAATAATTTACTAATGACAGCGGTTTTAAAACCAGCTGTTGATAGACCATAAGCAGCACGAAGACCGGCACCACCAGCACCAACTACTACGGCATCATAATTATGATCGATAATTTTGTAATTTGAAGCAACCTAATATGAAAAATAAGTAGAAAAAAAAACGTCAAAACTTTTAAAATCATACATGAGCGCCAGTAGTATGTTTTGCATCGGTGTTACGTGTCTGAGATGTTTGAACTGCCAATGTACGTGATAAAACCTAAATAAAAATTTATGTTTGATATTTCATAGATAAGAAAAACTTACATTTGGTCGTAATGAATTTAAAGTTGGACAGAGATTTCGTGATGAAATTCTCGACAAAAAACTCATTTTTTTTTAACTTCAATTAAAACAACAAACACAAGATCGGGTACACGCAGGAAAAAAGTGCCCTCTTTCTTTCTATATGAGAAAGTCCGTTTCTATGAATCATTCTTGTTAGATAATTCGTTGAAACTATCAATTAAATTTTACCATTTAAAAATAAAATATATGTTGGTTTTATAAAAATTCAACGAAAAAAAATATTATTCGTTTCAGAATACAATTAGAAATATTACTAAAATTTCGTTTCAAATTAGGGTACTGCATAGTGGCTTGCATTATGCGCCATCTAGCGAAATCCCAAATGGCATAACGTGTAGGTTAAATGAACTTCACTTTAATTTGTAGGATTATATTAAAGAAATTTGAAAATATTGGTTTGATATAAGAAACTTGTGTTCTTTGCAAATATGACTTCAAAATTTTTGTAAAAGTAATTTAAAGTAGAAGGGATGGTTAGACAATAATGAGTATTTTTTTTTCATTCGAAACACCACATCAACTTAGGAAATTTCCTTGATTCCTATGAAAAACAGATTTGCAAAGTGCATTTCGGAATGATAGCTCTGAAATTCTTGATTTTGAAATAACGTTTTAGAGCGTCAATTTTCCTCATTCATACTTCATTTTTTTGCGCCTCCTGTTTTCTGCAGACTCCTTCAAGAAGCTGTTTTATTCTATATTCACATCGGATAAGTGTGAGATTAGTTCAATTATTGATATAGCAGAGTTAATTCTTCAAAAAAGCGTGCTATAATTTTTATTTGTGAGAATACTTCAATTAAAACACTATTTTCAGATAACGAACGCCATCAATAATGCGTTGGTCATACTTTCCGTTTAATCTTTGCTTGCAAATCGACTTCCTATTGATGATAAGAATGCATCGAATAGAAACGATGATTATCCAACATCAATATCGTTTTCCATCTCAAAATATTATTTGATGTTTTCGAACAATATAAACGTTTTGTTTGCTATCGGAAAACACAGTCTTGTCATTGAAGTAGACTAGTGAGTATAAAACGATTAAAATTTGTAATTAAATCGCCTGTGTAGGTTTATTATTGGATATACTAAAAACAATACATTAGTAGGTAATTCTCTTTAGTGTTGATAAAACTCTCTTGACTTCATTGATCTATTAGCAAATTTTGATCATGAAGGCAGTCAAATTTTTTCAATTAGAGATGAACAAGCAGAAAAACTGAACAATATTCAAACGAAAAAAAAAAACAAGAGATTGAACCTATAAAAGTAAACTTAAGATTGTTTTTACTTTTCTAAATCTCAGCGTTGAGATGTCTAAAATCTTGAAAAATGAATAGATATTGTCTACAAAACTAGAGCCTATTTTAAAAACTCCTTTCGCTCATTCAAAGAAGTATTACGTAACTTGAATGAATGATGTGGAAAAACCAAACCTATGCTGGAGTTTCACAGTATAGCTTGTCAAAGGCATGGGAAAGTTCAATTTTTAATCGGTTCTGTAGATTTATGATTTAAATAGAAGAACTTTATTTTGCATCGGAATGCTAAAAACCCCATGAAGTACCCAAAGGTTTCCTGTGACATACTGGATACCAGAATATCCTGAACTCAGTACATTTACTAAGATTTGTTCATGTCACTTAAATTATTCATTGGGAATATGATATAGCTGATATCGGGTACGTACAAGAAATTTATTGAATATCAATAATTAGCGTTCATTGGATGTCAATTTATTCATCCATAGACCTGCAAAATGTAGTACAAAATGATGACTGTCTTATAAATTGTTGAAATGTACTGTAATTGGTTTTTTTCTTTGTCGATGAGTATAGTAAAAGAGTTACATTTTGATCAGTATCAAGAAGAAATCGAAAAGTTGACCTGTTAAAATTTATTACTACAATAATTCAACTATTGTTTGTTTACATGTTTCTAGAAAAGAAATCCTATCGATCGAACTCAAAAGTTTTAATCAAAGCCTGAGACAATTTTTAGCAGCTCTCAGTTATCTGAATCATTGCATTATTAAGTAGAGAGGCTAGTCAGATCTCCATCAAAGTTCGTTGATCACTTGTAAGACATATTCTATCATTGTATGAAAACGTAGTATTCATTAAGCTACGCTTATTCAACGATACCAGTCGCTAGTAGATGTCCTCTTTTCACTGACGTCTTCCATCTGTCTCTCTTCGCTTCTCGTCTCGTGCATGTCTCGACCTTCATGATGGTAAACGAAACAGAAAGAAAAGCATATGACTCATTGTTACACGGAAGAAAACTTGCACAAGACAAAAACATGAGATAGTTTCTCAATCGATTCAAACGACAACAAATGGAATATACAACGACTTTCAACGATTTATGTGCAGATTTATTGTTGAATATTTTTGAATTCTTTACATTAAATGAAATTTATTATTCGTTTCATGAGGTTATTCCATATCTGACATCATTATTGGTAAATTCCAAAGCTCGACTTCGCATGTGTGATTTAATCATTCCTGAAGTTCAACCTACAATAGTTGCATCACTTGAACTGCAATATCTTTCACGATCATCGTCACCATTGTTATCTGATTTTATCAATCTTCGCTCACTAGTTTTGCATGATATGGAAGATCCGTGGTTAATTATCAATCAAAATTTTGCAGAATCACTTGAACGCTTATATTTGAACATTTCATTGAGAAACAAAAATACTATCATTGCAGAATTTCTCTCATTTGTTTTTCGTTTGTCAAAGTTAAAGTATTTCACAATTATTTATCCGAGCTCTTATTTCATTGTACAAGAAGATTCATTTATTCCTCCAAAATTGTCGACTACTATTGAAAGTCTTAAACTTGACGTGAAATGTTCAATGCTTTGTTTGGACAAGCTACTTAAATATTTACCATCCATTCGTCATCTTCATGCAACGGTGGCTTTCACTGAAGAAAATATCGAGATCTATTCTCGAGCTTCGGTGTTTCCAACAGTTCAGTATTTGTTTCTTTCATGGGAATATATTCCTATTCAAGACGTTATTCGATTCTGCCAGACAATGCCCTGTTTAAGACAATGTACATTGGATGCTACAGATTATCGTGATGATCAAGATCTATTTTATCCAAACACATGGCAACAATTCATTGAACATGATCATAGTATGCTCAAAAAGTTTCAAGTCAATATGACACGTAAACCCTCACATGATTTTCATCGCAATTCACACTGGCTTTCTCTGAATCATAATCCCTATTTTCGTGAGATCAATTTCAAGTTCAAAATGGACAACTGGGGAAATACTATTCTCAATGGTAATTACGCGAAGTTAAGATATAGACTTCACGATTTGAAAGTGTAAATGTCGGCATGTAGGTGTAGCTCTTCTTTTTATCCATAGCTACATGCCATAAGAAAGTAAAGATAAAAAGAATTGTTCAGTAAAGTGGAAAATTATCATGGAATTAGCATTACTATATATCTTCATTGGAAAATGATATATACTCCAAAACAAAATGAAGCTTCTACCACCAAAGATATAAGTCGGAATCAATCGACTTAATTAAATAGTTATCAAGTAATTCTTCTGATTCGATAAGAGTCTTCAATATTCCAATCATTGATTTACGTGTATTTTTTATACAAATTGAATACAAATATTGAATATTGTGTTTAGTTTTCAATAGTATAAATCGCATGATCGATTCAAGATATTGTGCATATATATCAATTGTAAGATATTGCATTCGGGGACATAAAGCAACAAATAGTTCGGTATTTTCTGATGAATATCTTTCTTTAATAGTCACATTTGTAATATTATTTGTATTCGATACTAATCGAAATGTTTCACTTTGTTGAATCATCATAGAATTTGATTTGTCAATTGATTGAGAATCGAATGTTAATGTATGAATATTAGAAGTAAAACGTAATAATTTGATTAATTGATCAAAAGAGAAAGTGTCGCAATCAATGACTAGTGTAGTCAATTGTTTTACAGGAATAATATTTTGAAGAATGATTCGAAGCCATACACGACTTTCAGCAAAACCATGCGAAAGAGTAAGTTTCGTAGCATTTCGAAAATAACTTCCGCAATTTATAATAGCTTCTTCACCTTGAATTTTGACATGATCCACAGAATTTATTTGGCTTCTTCGAGAACGTAGACGAAAATTTTCGGTCAACTGTGTATACAATGTGTATTGTTTTCTTCTATAAAAATTTAAAATAATCTAGCAATATGACATGAAATCGAAGAATTTTTACCTATACGGATTTATTGAATAGAAAATGACGTGTTTTCGATATGTTTCCATGTAAAATTGACATTCAAAGAACCACTTTCGTTTGAACCAAAACGAAGAACAAAATTGATTAAATACAGAATCATATATAAACTGATTATTATCATTGATATTTTCTATAAAATCAATATGTTGAAAATCAAAAATACGTAAATTAGGCATAAAAGATAATATTAATTGTTCCCATCGATTTGCATCGAGATATGTTCTATCATATTTTGTTGTGACATGTAAAATTTGAAGTTGATTAAACAGATATTTACTCATCAATTCAAATTTGTCTAAAGAGATATCTTTCATATGAATAGAAACATGTATTAAATTTTTTGAAGAACATGAAAATGTTTCTAATTGATTGCTACGAGTTCCATCAAGATAATGAAATGTTAAACGACGAACTTGAGGAATATACGATAATAAAGCATTGAGATTATTAAGGTAAAATTGATGTGTAATAACAAGATGTTCAATAGGACTTGTCAGATTTGTTGCCATCGGTAATGAATAATAATCAGAATATTCTTTTAATGATATTTTACAATATTTCAATGCTGGCAAACGAAATATATGTTGATAAATTTCATTTGGATTTCGATAACAATCAATAGGAATCACAACTAATGATGAGAGATTAGATAAAGAAGATAAATGATTGAGAATATTGATAAGATATTTTGATTTTATATTATCAAATAGAAGTGTTTCTAATCGAGTAAAATTTGATGTGACACGTACTGGAGAAAAAATAAAATCGACAACGAATGGATTCGATAGATATAATGATATAATTCGATGTTTATTAGGCATGATAATATGTCTATAATAACTTTGAAAATTTGATTTCGACATAAATGAAATATTGATTTTTAAAGGAAGTGTTGAATTTGTAAGAAGACTTTGTAAACGTATATTAAGATTGTAAAATGCTTTATATACATAATAAACATCAAGATAATTAAAAATTTCATAGAAGATTTCATTAGAAAGATCTTCCATGAGTGTAACAGATTTTCTTGATGAACTAAACAGACAAATGATTAGATTTAACAAAAAAGAATACAAAGAGATATTCTATAGTGACTGACCTCTTTGACTCTTCTATGAATTTCTTTTTCTTGCTAACACTCCAATAATCAAAAATACTTGTACGTCGTTTTGGTTTTGTTTGTTCCATATTATGCTTAAGAACAAGAATTTTCGTAAACAGTAAATTAGTTACCACGCGAAACAAAAAAATTGTTTTTTCAATACACGTTATTTACAAAAAGAAGTTGATGTGTAATATCTTATTCTGTTACTAATCTATGTCCTTAGATATAGCAGAATAGAAAGAAAAAAAAAACTATACCAATGTTGGTTATTTCTCGAAGGAATAAAATAAAGTTGGATTTTTCCAATATTACTCATAGGTTTCGATTTTTGACTAATATTTTACGTATATATATAAAAAGAGAAGTGTAACTATAGTTAAGAGAAACCAATGAAAACAAAAAACAAAGATGTAGAAAAGAGGTCCTTATATTCATTTCTATCTGTTTCATACTTTGATGAAAATTAAAGCAAAATTTATCACATGTTGAGCTTTCAATTGACAGACAATAGTAGAAACGAATACATCCGACTATTAGGATGTGGATGTGAGTGAAGAGAAGGCACCGATATCTTCAATGAAAGTTTGAAAGCCAACTAGTTGTTGTTTCTACCTCTGGATGTATATGAAGCACGCAAACACGAGTAAAACTTGACAACGGATGAATCTTAGAGATATGCGATTGGAAACAACACTTAATCTGATATTGTTTTCTTTTTTCAGGAAGTTTTTCGTATTCATTAATCGTATGCGAGATAGATTAACAATAACTTTGTCTAAATTACGTCATTATTAACGAAATAAATGCAGCTAATAATTGAGCATGTATTCGAATTCGTTTAGTGATAACTGTTGATTGGCGAACTTTACAGAGAATGCTGAGAAGAACAGTTTTTTATCTTCTAAAACCGACATTACGTTATCTGTAACTTTTCCAACTTTCTCAAGAGACTTTTAATCAAGATAAACTTGCTTTATTCATTTGTGCCTCTCGTATTTATTGTACAACTGTCTCTTTCTTTATTAATATTCAAATACATAATGCAATGCTATCGTCATAAAACATATCTCAAGAACAGCTCCTTTTAACCGATATATTTCTGAGTGTAACATAAACGAAATGTTTTCCAATGTATTACCAGGCTTTTATTTCATAATAAATTTTTTATTCAAAATCCACATCATTATTTAACTTGTTTGTGAAAGAGCTCATTTATGCCATATCAAAGAACGTATTATAAATTCTGCTCTCTAACGCATTTCTAAAAAAATTCATTTTTGTCATTAATAGAACGCTAAAAACATGCGTTTAGATTCATGCCAAATAATCGCTTCAAACACATGAGAGCAAGCGCACATGAAAGAAGATAAAAATAGCATTGCTTGGAGAGAAAAAAACACGTTCGGTGTGGGTGTAAGTGTGGGGTATGGGTGTGGGTATGCGTGTAGATCTTTTGATTTAATTCGCACCTATACCCACCACACCCACACCTGAAGAAAAAGCTTCTTTTTATGTTACAGCGTTACGCGACCAAAAGCCTCTTCTGAAAGCTCGAGTGTTTAAACAAAAAACGTCGTTTTTATGACATAAATAGAGCACAATAAGCTGCGTCGAATGGCATTTGAACAAACTTTCTAGCTCTTATAGTTTTCGGGATAATTGAAAAGCGTGTGTCAAAAATGTCACAGCGTTACGTTT
>CAJNOP010000171.1:8855-37005 GCA_905250075.1 Rotaria sp. Silwood1
TCAGCCAACCAGGGGTTTTCGAGTGTGGGCTATCCACCAATCATATTGTTTCGCTTGGGTGAACCAGTCAATCAGGGGTTTTTTAGTTTAGGCTATAGACCAATCATAATTTTTCCGTTTAAAGAACCAGTCAATCAGGGGTTTTCGAATGTTGGCTTCCAGTCAATCATAGTTTTCGCTTGAAAGATTTATCGGGAGGATGAAGGTGGGTGTGGGTGTAGGTGTCTTTGTGAGGATCTCTTTTTCTTATCCACACTGGCACCCGCACCCACACACCTACACACAGGCACTGTGTCATTTTGCTTGGGCGAATCCGCCAATTAGGGGTTTCCGAGGGCGGGCTATCCACCAATCATATTTTTTCGCTTGGCCCAATGAGCCAATCTGTGGTTTTCGAGGGTGGGCTATTCACCAATCATATTTTTTCCCTCGACTGAATGGAGGGTCATATGAAAAAAAATAGTTTGTATGTATTTATGTGTCAGGGTCAAAGAAACATCCATTTAAAGTTCGTTATTATAAAGGTTGACAAAAGTAAATCGGGGTCGGAGAATCCGAGTCCGAAGTCAGTTTCTCGAAATTTTGAAATGAGTTTTTAGGGTCAAGGAAAGGGTTTTTTTGCGAAAATAACGATATTTTATAAAGCTTGACAAAAGTAAATCGGGGTTGGGGAATCCGAGTCCGAAGTCAGTTTCTCGAAATTTTGAATTGAGTTTATTAGATCAAAGAAAGGGTTTTTTGAGAAAATAACGATATTTTATAGAGGTGGACGAAAGTAAATCGAGGTCGAGGAATCCAAATCTAAAGTCAGTTTCTCAAAATTTTGAATTGATTTTTTTGCTTATAGAACTTTAAATATCATTAATCTCGATTGTTTAATAGTGCATAAATTTGATGGAAAAGGCATTCATTTAAGGTTCAGTGATGACTGCTATCACAATCGCTCATTTTATGTAAGATATAGAAATATTCGGATTGATCTGTATGGTTGATAGGTTGATCATATATATGAGTGATAACTAGCAATTGAAAGCAATATATCTGATATTGTTGCCAGTGCATGAAATAGTAAACTACTATTAATGTCGCGAAAAGACGTAATAATATGATGCAGATGAGTGTACCTATTATTTTTTTTTCTTGATAAATTTTCATTAAAAGATTAATTTTTGCTTATATTATCAGCCACGGAACAAGTAAATGCATTTTTCTAACTATTATACTACATGAGAGAGAATTTCACGGCACTATTTCTGAAAACACTTAGCTCTATAAGCAGTCGAGAAAACTGGCAATTTTAATTCTGAGAATAATTAAAATTCTAAGTTAACTATTCTATTACAGATTAGGATCATAATATTATAATACGTATACTCAGTTACATCTGATGCCTACCATAAGTTACCTTAGAGAAATGAAATAAAATGATATGTAAATAAATTTGACTCTTCAGTCGAGGGCTAAGCGAGTCGAAGCGACGAGCGTTACTTGTTGTAATCGTGTTAGAAAATAATTCTTAATTTTTTTCTAAAACTGATTGATACATCATCTGTTAGATTTTATTCTTTATTTCAAAAAGCATTTGCTAAAATAAGATTAAAACAGGCAAAAGTAAATGTTTGATGACTATCAGTGATAAAATTTGTTGATTCAAATAGTTTTTTTAATATAAACTCAAAAATTTAATAGTCTATATGGACGAGGGTGTGGGTGTTAGTGTTCATTTCACCGACACTCCAACCCACACGCACACCCTTATATCACGACTACTTTTCAATGCATTTGTCATGTATCGAACGTATGAACCTAAAGCACGTTTTTCTGAATTTCTTTTCAGGTTAGAAATTCTCTTTTTAACACAAGATCGCTATGCTGCTCTTATAGTTTTGTACGGGATACGATGGAGTCAACAGGAATTGGTCGTAAACTTTTACCGGAATATGCACCAAAACAAAAAAAAGAAGTAAAAAATTGATAACACAAATAGATAAATTATTTAAAAGGTGATTAAAATATAAAACTCTTTGTTTTAAAAATAAATGAAGAAAAAAAACAAAAGATATTCTATGCAATTAAAGATCATTCAAAGTTGTTTACGAATATCATCAAGTAATGTATCAAAATTTTTTGAATCTTTTTTAACCAAATCAATGAGTCGTTTACGGGCCTTTTGAACTACGCCATGCCATAATGACAAAAAGCCGGCAAATCGTGTTTCAAGTATAATGATAATAATGATTGAAATTAATATTTGATTATCAATGTTTGGATTTGTTGATTGAAAAACTGAAAGAGATTTTCCTGTTAAGTTCTTAATAATATCGTCGTCTAAATTCCATAGACCATTAAACTTTTGTTTGTTGATCAAATAACGAACAATATCTTGATCAGTTGAGGGCCATACTTCATTGTTTTGACGGATAGTTCTAGACTCGTGTACAAAAACTTGATCGTTCATTTGGATAGGTCGCTTTTCTAATGATGAACGACTACTCTGCTTTCGTGCAGAGGCTGAATGAAGAGGCAATTCCATCGTTGCAGGAAAATTAGAAGTGGCTCCATCGAGATTTATCGTATGCGACATCATCGGGCGTTTGTGCACAGTTGCCGTAGCTCCTCTGCCCCGAAAACCACCACCAGCACCAAGTCCATAACTTGCACTATGACGAATTGCACCACCACCACCCAAGAAGTACAATCTTGATGGTGTAAATAAATGCTGATCATCAGCAGAAATTTCAATTGGTACTTCACGTAGCACCATGCCAGCATTGCTTGCGTTTGTCCGCTTCTCTACACCGATAAATGCTGTATGTGGACTTAAGATATTGTATTTCAATGATAATTCAATGATACGTTGCTTGGTTGTCTGTTCATCGGAAACCACTTCCATTTTTTCTTCATCTGATGCTATTACATTTTGAAACCGTGCTTGTGTCGAACCTGTTTTCTCTTTTTTGGCAGTTGATGACGGAAGCTTAGCATGTTGTAATTCCAAAATAAGCGCTTTAGCCGCTAGACGTGCAATTGTTTCATTATCAGTCACGCTCGGTATTTGATTGACTTTTGCTACACCTAGTGAACGATGATTAGGTTCAATTTGAAGTTCTACAGAAGAATTGTGATCAAATGGAATTGTTTTATCATCCGTAAGAGCATAAACAATAAGACGATCATTGAGATAAACTGGAGGTGATTGTTTTGGAGCAGTTTGAACATTAACGCCAAGATTCCAATTGACATGAATATTAGTAATGCATGGTTGAAGAGCTCTCTGCAGTTGTTCTCCTACATATACATCGACATTTGAATTTGGTGGAACGAAAACAAATCGACCATTGGTTGATCGAGCAAGACCTTTAACTAAAGATCGACTAGGTGATTTTCCCAAACCAAAGGAAAAGATTCTAGTAGACGAAGCCATTGAACGACACAAATCGAGGACTGCCGTAACATTTGATATTTCGCCATCAGTCAGAAGAAATATTTGACGAGCACGACCTTGATTTGGTGAATGTTGTTCAATCCATTGAAGAGGACCCATCTATAGATATTCAAAAATAAATTAGTAAAAAACATTATAAAAGATAAAAATACTCACAAGTTCAGTACCACCTAAATCTGCTTTCATTCCAGTAATGAGTTGTTCAGCTTTTTGCGCATTTTCTTCATTATAAATAGCGGTTATTTCTGTAAAAAGACTTTTGTATTGTGTTCCAAAACGAATAATATTAAAATGACAATCAACAGGTAAACTTTTGAGAAACACTAACATAGCTTGACGAGCTAATCCGATTTTATTTTCATCTTGCATTGATCCACTACAATCAACAACAAAGATAAATTCATTTATTTGATCATTATTTACTCCTTGACGACAATCTTCTTCAGTTGGTGTAAATACAGCCATAACAGCACTAGGTTCAACAGCGACAATTGTATTAACTCGTTTATCAGTCAATTCGATATTAATTAGAATATCTCGATCTAAATGAGTATTTTGTTGAGCAAATGTAATTACATAAGCATCTTGTTGTGCAAAATCAACTTGAATTGGATGAGATGGTGAATTGATACGAGCAATATATTCTTGTTGAGATCTGCCCATCTTATCGATATGACAACGAAATTCAATTGTATAAGGAGTTGATTGAACATATTTTGAATTAGTACCTGCAGGTGATGCAATACTATCTTTATCGGGATTGTAACGAGGTGCAATAGTTGTTGGAACTACAAATCGAATTGTTGATCCTTGTACAAGCTCTAATTCCGTAACATAAGCAATAGTAATAGTACATTCTTTTGATGGAGGTAAAGCACCAACGTTAATAATAAAACTGTCTTGAGAATTTTCATCTTGTTCTAATAAATAAGCTCCATATCCTTGTTGTAAAGCATTACTATATTCTTGTTGTGCTTCTTTTTTTTCTTTTAATTGAGCGACAATTTCACGATCGTCAATACGAGCTGTAAAAGAGTAAATAGCTGCTTGTTCTTCAATTGGAAAACAATAGACAGCTTCGATCGGTTGTTTTTCATCATTTCGAAATACTTGTGTTATAGTTACATCGGCAGCAAATGAACGAATTGTAGCTTCCACATTTACTCGTTTTAACGGTACAAAACCTTGTTCTTGCGTAAGAACTGACGTGTGTGATTCTGGTTTGATTCGAAGCATTATGAAATATTGTAAATATGTGTATGTGTATGTGTATGCTTCGGTTCTATTACTTACTTCTATAGATGTTTTAAGATGTGAGTCAATATTAGATAAGAAGAAAGACACGATGAATAATAAGCAGATTACTACAGCACGTTGTAACAAGAATAAAGGAAAGAGAACATTCTCGGTGTAAAAAAAAATATACTTTCTGACTCACATATTTCAATAACAAAGAACGTATCGAATGGTTTTCGCATGTTATCATAAAAACAACTTGTTGTGTAAGAAAAAATACTTAATTTCGACTATAAAATAAAAGCCGAGTCATATTTTTTAATAGTTGATTATACATAAAAAAGCACAGATGTATCTGGACTTTTTCCCCTTAAGCTTCATTTTACGAAATGTATAAAACAAAAAAATAATCTGTATTCTCCTTAAATTAAAATATAAATAAAATATTCAATAATTCTTTGATACGTTTTACGGATAGTTTACTTGCATCTGAAAAAAATATTTGATGTTCCATTCATTATTTCACGTAATTTATTTTTTGGTTTGTTGAAATATTGCGCAATACTGATATGTCAGTTCTTTATTTATATTTGGCTCACCGTACTTACCATACTAACAATGTCTTTTAAAAAACCAGAAGAATTATTATCTCCTAGAACAAATATTAAAATATTTCTATAGTAAATTTATAACATGGTTACAAATCAAGCACACTAACTTGCATAATGACATGACCAAATTCATGTGAAAACATATTAACACATACCTAATGTTAAGAAGTGTTAGGACACGAGATATTTCTCATGTAACTGTGCTCCAAAGAAAGATAATATTTTAATTATTCAATGAGCTTCCTTCGAGAATGTTCCAAATCGAAAACTGTAATTAGGTTTCTGCTGTTTATCAGAATACTAAACATCATAGGGCATATCTATCAAAGAAAAATATGGCATTTATTGATTGATGTTTTACGGAATAAGGCTTGACCACAGATGATCGAAAGTAAAAAGTTAACGCGGAATTTTTTTTTTTGTATCCAAATTTAATATTATCCGTAGAACATTTCTGAAAAAAAAGCAAAGAAATTGTGTTTAACGTCCAGATACCATTGTTTGGTTAGAATGTCACGCGAGAAAGTTCTTAATATGGTTAAGTGAGTGGTTTATGAAAAAATGGGAGCAGGAGCATAGTAGCGACGAGCTGGCAGTGGCGCTTCGAAAGGACGTCGACGGCTGCCTCCGAAATGATCTTTGAGCTTCATCTGAGAAACAAACTTCACAGAAGCTCGAGGAAATAAAAAGGATTTTTTTTGAGAGATAAGGTGTATGGATGTTTGAAAAGCGCATTGCAAGATTCAGATGAAACTCATATCTCAAAACACGGTGCGTTCTTTCGAAAAAGGGAAAGCGAATCCATCGGATGAGTGCTACTTGCAAATACTTGTAACTAAGATTAAAAAGAAATAAATAAATATCGATTCTCTAGTACGAAATAAAAACCGATCATGACATCTCTTACTCACCACAAAAATATGTGCTGGCATTGCAAAAACTAATCTTTGGATTAGGAGAGCAACAGAGTAGCATTTTTCGGGTGTGGTTGTGTAGGTGTGGATGATGGTGTGGGTGGGGTGTGGGTGTAAATGTGAGTGTGGGTGTATGAAAGTGAATGTGGGTATGAGGCGTGGGTATGGTTTTAAGTCTTGTCTTCACCCACACCCCTGATTGGATAAGAACCGCAGTGCGAATCAGTGTGCGTTAGTCTGTGTGCAAGTCTTCTCCAGCTCTAGATCTACATTGAAATCCACCACACGTACCCAAACGTGAATTTGTTATCTAGTGCGCAGTTTTTGTATGCATGTATATGAACGTCTGAAGGCGATGAATTCATACATATATATATAGATAGTACGCAATAGAGAAATTTTTCGGAGAAATACATTTTGACTAGGTAATTTTTCAAAGAACTGTTTAATAAATAGGTTATCTATTGACTCTTTTTTTCTTTTAGGTACAGAGAAAAACAATTGGGTTAAAATTGTACTTTTTTTTATAAAGAAATTCAATCGAGCTAAACATGTTTCGATATGAGCTACTGAACACATATCTTTGTATTGGACTTGCCCCTTGCTTTTCTGTCTTTGCCAAGAAAAAACTCTTCACGAAGACTGGACCAAGAATATCTGAAACAATCTTTTCCAGTCAGTATTCACGAATGTTGTTGGCACTTTAGGTGATATTGCTGACTGGATACAACCTTCTTCGTTTTGAACAGCGTGCCATCTCTTTCTTAGAACTGTCAACATATATATTTAAACAACGATGAGGACGTGTGTGGGAACCTGGAAGACGAAGAGATTCACTCTTCCACTCAATTCTTAGTATCCAGATGCACCTTTTGAAATATCAATCAAATAATAAATAGTATTCGATCAATTGTATAAAAAAAAGATAGGTTTGTATCGTGTTGTATCATCGTGAAAATTTATTCGACTACGAAAATCATCGGAGCTGCCCAGTGGTGCATATGATGATAATTTGTCAATATATTGCTCCTCATAAGGGATGGGTAATTCCACTTCCAATTCTAAAAAAATCGATTTTGCCCATGTTTACTCCTCGTAAGTGATAAAAAAATTAATACCTTGCTCCCCGTCACTAGTCGCATTTTTTTTCTCGTTCTAAAGAGTCTTGAAGTTTATACTATTCAATACAACATGTTATAAACAATAACTATTTAAGGAATCAATTCAATGATGAAACTATAAAAAAACCATTTTAACATAGTCAAGAAATATGTTCTTTAATTAGTAAAAAATGTATATCTGCTGAGCAACTTTTTACAAATATGTATATAGTTCGATTCCAGAATAGTATCTTGTATTGATGTTGTCCTACATTTACCATTAGTTTTTCATGAGTTTTACTGAACAACCAACTATCGTGCATGCATGTATCCAAAGCTCGAAAATCACAAAATATTATTCAAAAATAGTCTACATATCTGAACTAAAGTTTATTGATTCTCTCAATCAATATAGCATTACTTTAAAATAATGCATATATTGCTTTCATTGTCGTTCAAATTGATTTTCAATGATTTGCTATTATTATTATTATTGTTATTTGTTATTGAATCAGAGATTGAAACAAATAAAGAACTCTCGACTTGATTCGACCGTCTTCGAAAAAATCTTCACTCAATTTGATTTGATTCGATATCATTAAAACAATTTACAGGGCGGCTCCATGAATGTAAATGTATGAAACTCAAGAACTCTGACTATTATAAAATTATGATATATTATCAGATGGTTTCAATAAATTATTTTAAAAAATTCCAAATAAATGAATAAATCGAAATTATCAGTATGTTTTTAGTTGATATGTGCGCTCTGAGATTTTATTATTTTGAAAATGTTCGCATTTAAAATTAATGCTCTAACAATTTATTAGATTCATTTGATATCGTTATACTGAAGAAAAAACAATTTTTATTGTAAAATACATCTTCAATACATGTGATGTATGACATTGGAACCGTCAAATATAATTTGATTCTTCTTTTTGGAGGTTCAACGGTCATATTAACCTGATATACACATTGGTTTAATCATTAAGTAAGCTTCAACGCACATCATCCTTTCTGTCGACGATTTTTGGCATATCCTGTTGGGTTTTGCTCGAATGCAGAAGAGTGAGCGTGAGCGTGGTGTGGGAATGGGAATGAGAAAAAAAAAATCTACACTCACATTCACACCCACTAGACTCTGGTTCGTAGAAATTGTTCAGACAGTTTGTACAACTCATGAATAATTTAAAACTCATTAGCATCATGAGCTAGTTTCTTTCATTGACCCTTTGACTTATCTGATTCAAATTTTACAATGGTGCTATACACGTATGATTCTTCTTAAATAAGATCGAATTATTTCACTGTGCTGATAATTTACAATACTCATTGATCAATTGTCTCGAATCACCTCATATCATCTATATCAAATAAGAAAGATTAATATCTCGGTTTTTTTCGGCTTTAATTTTCTATCATATTTGTTCTCATGAACTGTTTCTATCTACGATGCTTTCGAAAAGATAACTATCTCATTGATTATGGGTGTAGGTGTTATTTTGCTCTTATGCACAACCACACTCACCCGCACCCACACCCAAAAATCTCAGTAAAAACTTGTTTTTTTTCTCGGCAGATTACAGAAAAAAAATCAAAGTTTTTAGTTGGACTTTTGAGTGTTTGGACTATAATGCTGAATGCACTAATCTATGCGAAATGCTTTTGGAACTTGATGGATTTAAGAATATTTATCGCACTATCATGGTGATATTGGTTTTGAACTTGATTGACTTCACCATGCTATCAACGCTAGTAATTTTTCTGAGATTCTATCAACAATTAGAAAGCCTACTTTATTTTTTTTGCACACTACAACCAAATGAATCAATTATCATTCTCTCTATATATTGAAACATCAAGTACCTTTTGTTTTTCAAGATTAGTATTTATTTATTGCTTTTTCTTTTTACCAATTAGATTTGTTTTCAAAAAATACACAGTAGAGCACTAGGAATTCTCTTTACTAATAAGAGCTATGCGCGTTATTGGGATATTGATGTTGATAAATAGTGAGCATAGATATGTTTCAAATATTCTGTTAAATGCCAACTGATGGGTTATTCCATGCTATTCAGTCTAGGTGCCAATGAATCGGGAGACGATGAACGTTACTTGTGAATGAAAGTTGGTGGTCGAACCAATCCCTTTTCGATTAGTCGATTTGTAAATTTTGGTGTTAAGACAAGTTTAGATGACAATAGACAGAAACCGTAACCACTATGTGGTGGATTTGGTTCATATCCACAACATGCAAAATTTGCACTATATCCAAAGTAAAATGGCCATAATGATGATCCATTAGGCAAAATTTCAATATCATGACTTTGGCCTATAAATTTAGTTGGTATGACTGGAAAATATGCTTGGGGTCCAAATTTATTCAAATATTGGACAAGTGACCAAGGACCTTCTAAGTAGTTTGATTCTAAGATATAAATATCGAATTCTTTGACCATGGAATGAACACCTGGATAGGTGGCTGTACTAACAACCATTAAATATTTTTCTAATGCTGGTATATATGATGCTGTTACTGTGCCAGTTTTATTTGGAAATGTAAATAATGGTTGTGCTTTGTCAACGCCGTCTTTTCCAGGAATATATTTTATTCCATTCCAAAATTCAAATTGATTAAAATCATTCATAGTTTGAACCGATGGTCGTACACGACATAAATATACTTGATCTCCTTCATTCCATGATTCTATTGGAAATGACGTATTTGGTGATGCTGGAAATGATGAATTTGAACCATGTCCAATTAAATATACATAGCCATCCTGATTCCATTGTTGATTTTTACCAAAATCAACAAAATGTAATGCACCATATTTTATTTTTTGTTTATTATAACTTGATTGATTAAATAAATTATCTGTGTCATTTGTTGGATGTAAAATATAATCATACCATGAATTACCTTGATCTATACTATAACGGAATGATATAAATGGACCTTGAACACACCAATTATGGCATGGTGCATCATTATCTGAAAGACCATAAGTTGATTGATACCATACTCCATTATAATGAAGATTTGCTGATGGATAACGACCCGTATAGGGTCCTGTATTACAGGTGAAAATACCTGGTGATTCGATTGTTAAATTCAAAGGATTTAAACCCATAATAATAGCATGACCAGTTGTAATATTTGTGTTTGGATAGGCTGCGCCACTCGAACTTGAAATATTATCAACCATTCCATCAGTAAATCCACTATATAATAAATTATCATCCGCCCAACTAACAAACCACGTATCGGCTGTTGTATAGCGAGATGCACAATCCGGTGCATATAAATATGCTGATAGATTATCGGATAATGGTAAAGGAAAATTATCGGGCACAGTTGTATTATACCATAATTTATATTCATTTGGATCACATGCTTCTTTGGCTTCACTAAGACTTAGACGACGATCTTGTGTCATGATTCTACGATGATGAAAGACATAAATTGAAGGAATAAATAAAGTAATCATAGTAAGTGAAAGTAGTTGCATGTTGACAAATAATAAACGTATTGTTTATATTTGATCTATTGATACAAATGATAGATTAATATATGTGTTATTTTACTTTTTTCTTCTTAAAAATTGAAAAAATATCAATATATATCATTGCGCCGGAATATTTTTTCCTCTCGTTCAATAGTATTTAAGGCCGCTCCCTCATAAATCGATTTCAGGGCCAGGTACATTCAAATCGTATGAAATTTTTAGAGTATGTTGGGACTGAAGTGGAGACGCTATGCTAAAGTTTTCAGTCCTGCACAATGACATTGGACAGAAATATGAACCAAACAAGGGTCAAAAATAGCTCATTTAGCAACCCATTTTTCTTTATCCGGACTCATTCAATATATTACATTTTTTTGTTGTTGTTTGAAAGAGCGTCTCAGAGTCCAGGGCATGACCGAGCCCTTTTTTAAAATACTTACTTTTTAAGTGTAAAAAAGGGATGACAAGTTCAATGATTCCAAAAATCTGCTACAAATGGGCCCCGATTTACATAAGTGACTGTATATATAATAAAAATTAAGCTTAATTTAAAAACAAAAGACTCTATGATGTTCTGCTTCTTGACGTGCACTTTCAAGCAAAAAATAAAATTAAATATATTGAATGAATTTGGACAGAGAAATTTTGGTTGCGAGATCAAGAAAGCATAAACTGAGAAAAAAGAAAAACATTAGCCGTTATTCTGAAAAGGCTGTTTTTTAAGAAGTAGATGGTAAAAATTATCAAAAGTTTTTGTCTCCAAATGGATCATCGATTAAAAGATCGTGTTGTTTCTGAAAGAGCAGAACTGATGCTATCTTCCTATGCATTTATCTCAATTTTCCGTTTTTTTAATGAAAACTAACTTTTTTGAAGGGGATCTTCATATACATGAAGAAAAACGACATGTGCTACCCATTTTCGATTCCTTAAAATTTGGTGTTCGATTTTTTTCCATTCGAGATATCGTTTTAATCTTTACTGTTAAGATTAGAAACTCAAGCAACTTGTGAATTTCACAACCAAGTTGCTCATTGCTCAACTTTGGGTATATATTTTGTGATAACATCTTCACAGCTTATTTTGCAATGCACGACTTATTCTCATGTACCTCTGCTGTTTTCTTAATGCATTGACTTTAAAAGCTCTAAAAAGATGAAATAGTATTTTTTGTGTATGACAAAGATTCATATTTCTAGTGTGTTTCATATCTTTACGTTACATACTCCTGGGATTCCCATCGTATTCCCGGAATGCTCATCGGATTTCCAGGATTTTACCATACTCTCAAGATTTTCATTGTATTCCCAGGGGTTCAGAATCCCGGGGATCCATCGTTTCTCCATCGACAAACAGGGTACAGCCTTTTCTACCGTGCGAAGGATAAACGCATTTTTGCAGTGCTTGAGCAAGTCAATCAAAAACACAGTTGGATTTTCTCGATGTGACTAGTGACCAAATCGTACAACATGGCGTGTCATATCTTCGACCAAGACGTTTTCCTTTTCCTGGCTCACGATGGTCTCTAGGGTCTGCTTGATTGTCGGTGAGTAGCTCGTGTTGATATGAGTAGTGCTACATATCCCGAAATATGAAGATGCATTTTCATCTCCCGCAGAGGATGTGGTCATCTTTCACAAGCAATGCACCCTAACCGTCAAGATGCGTATCCCTTGCATGAGATGCAGCATTTTCGCACCAGACAGGCTCGTCTCTCGTGACAGATATAATGCGTCTTCAAATTTATGCATATGTGACACTACTGGTTGATATACTCTGCATGTCACTCAGGTTATTGTCATAGTGGCTGTAAATACGCTCGCGACAAAAATAGTAAGATTCATCGAACGATTTGTGAAAACTAGCATAGTCTTCCGGTTGCATGAACGTACCTGGAACCAAAAAAAAGATATTTTTTGTTGTTTCCATTGGCAGAGTATATGGAATCATTCGCAAATGAGGAAGTGTGACAACAAAACGTACTCAAACATCGGTTCACCGAATAGTGCCGGCTCCGTTGTCCCTGTAACTTCACGACAACTGTTCTAGCTGACCTTAAGATTGAATGAAAAGGCAATTCGCCGTTTGTGAATGACCCTGTAAGACAGCAAAATAATAAGAATGAATTTTTAAGGCAGTGAAAACATGATAAAAGATAAGCAACCGAGCAGTAATAACACACGACTCTTGTATATGTTTCTTTCTTGTTGTTCTTTTATGTTTGATAAGTAAAGAAAGAGTTGCTCGCTGTTGCATCTATTCGTATAGTAGCATGAAGAAAACCAAGTCTAAATCGATAACCAGCATAAGAAAAAATGTAAGTGCATGAAAATTATTTCCAGAGCGAAATTCAAATAAACCAGCAAGAAATTGAATACACTCACTGTAGAAAAATGCAAGACTCATTGCATTATGATGTTTAGTTAACATAGGAACAGTTGTACCGCTCCTGTATATGGAATTAACAAATAATTTGAAGGCAAAAGCACAGAAATCGATCGACGTTAGATTATAGGATTGTTACCTCAATGAGGGTGTGGGTGTAGGTGTGGCTGTATAGGTGTGTAGGAGTGGGTATGGGTGCGAGTGTAGGGTGTGCATATGGGTATGGATTGGTGTGGATGTAGGTGTGGGTATGAGTATAGAGGATAGCCACATGCACATTCACCCACACCCACACGCTGTTCTCTAACAAGTTTAGCATCTCCACTATAAACCAGAGATGTCCATTGCGACGCTGCCGCGGTGGTGGTGGTAGCACCAGCAGCAGCAGGTTTTTTTTTAAAATCACCTCGGCAGCGGCGCGGTAGCGGCAGATTTTTTAAAAATCATCACGACAGCGGCAACATTTTTTTTGGAGGCCATTGAAAAACTGCATGAATTTAATAAAATTTTAGAGTTTACAAATAAAAGGGTGTGGATGTAGGTGGGCGTGGGTGGGTATGAAGAGGAAGAACAACACCTACACCTACACCCATTCCACACGCACACCCACACCCAATATGATTCTTTCTTTTTTTGCATAGAGCAACTTCGGTACGTTACAGTATTACTATGGTCGTCAGCACAGAAGTTTTCGCACTACTAAAACGAGAAAGCGTTAGTCTTTTCAAAATACAATCTCTTCAGTAGTTTTTTGCTATCACCAGTATCCAGCGGATTTTTCTCTCCTCAAGTAGTACGAGTAACCTTGTCTAACATTATGGGTGTGCGTGTGGAGTGAGTGTGAGTGTTGTTCTTCTTCTTCACACTTACCCACACCCACACCCAACCTACCATTGATTTTCAATCTTTAATAAAATGATGTTGCTCCTTAATTAATTGATCTAAAAAAAAAACCACAAAACAGCATGAAGAGCATTAGCATTTGAAAATCCAGGTAATAACGGTGATAGAGCATCAACTCGAAAATTTTACCTATTGATCTTAGTATGAATTATATGACGATAAAGTGCATCAACAATATTATTCTTAATGATAGCATCTTGTGTAATCGATGTAAAAAGTTAATTTTAAATCAAAGAAACTTTATTTTTAAATACAAGAAAAAAGACAATACGTTACTTCAATATAAATCAATGTTGAGCATTATCAATCATATAAAAATAAAACATATTTTATTGAATGTTTGATAGTACGTGTTCTACGTGACCGATATGGAACAGAACAAACACATTGGGAATCCATACGAATAGGTTTTTATTTCTCTCTTATAATATCACTATGCATTGTTGAATCTTTTTGAAATAAAATGAAAATCTTCATCAAATCTTTTTCGTAAGAATTTGAATACTTTTTGTCTACCAAATATTGGCATTTATTATCTATAGCTGGCGTGACATCATTAACTGTTTAAGATTTTTCATCAGATGGTTCTTCTTGTGAAATTTCTTCATCTTCACATCTGAAAAATCTTCTTCTTCATTAATAAAAATGAACAAGGAGAAAATAAATATTACTCGATGCTTTTGTCAGGCTATTCTCATTGTTTTTCCTTGTGTCATTATTGAGATGTATTTGAATTAATATAAATAAATGATTATTTAGAAATAGTGAATGATACTTTTGTTTGGATTCATTGTTAATAGTGAATCTTTTTCTCTTAATCATACTTCGTTTAATTAATCAATAGTTTTAAAATTATCGATGAAAAAGTCTTTTACAAATTAAATTTCAATATTCATTTTAAAAAATAAATTAAACATCGAGTTTAAATATTCTATTTATTCTAGTATACGAAAGTGATATGTTTTTTCTTTGAACAAAATCAATAGTAATGAGAAAACGTGTGGGTGTGGTTTCATCTTATGTTAACTTACACCTTTTTATTTTTTGAAACTTAATCTTTATTTCTGTTACATACACATCGAAAGCAAGAAAATAAGTGTGCAGACATTAAAATATGTTAATTGTGCTTGTACAACAACAAAAAAAAATTCATTGTCATATATGAATACGAAAATACAATGTTTTAGATAAGAGTTTCATTCTGTCGATAAACTAATGCGTTTGTTCCTGCTATTGCCGATACTCTATTCGTACGTCCAGTTAGGCGTCTGGATAAACGTAAGAAGACTCTCTTACATTCTTTTCGATAGCTACGTGAAGCTATAATAAAGATGTAGAATGTTGAAGATGGAACAAGAAAGGGTAAAAAAGTGCTGCCCAAAAATATGATGAAATTTTCGATTTGTTGCCTTTGAACACTTTTGACTACATTAGTTGTAACTGCTTTATATAGAGTTGTTGCCGGAAAGAGACTTGTCCATGTAACATAAACCAATACTTCACCCAACAACATAATCATAAGTGTATAGTCACGTTTGTTAGCATTATTTCTAGTGCCATTAAGTCGTTCTTGTAAATGACGACGATTTCGTATAGCCAGTAAACTAAATATGCTCATTGATAATGGCGTAAGAATACCTGGTACTATAACAGTATAAATACCCCAAATAACAGCAGATAAATCCGTCATTAGACAACCATTGACAGTAAACATTGTTACCAATGGAATATAAATATTAATACATGGCCATGCAATTAAAAGTCCAATAATAATGCGAAGTGCCACTTTTGGTTTATTTAGTGAACGAAACCGTTGGTTATTTGAACATAATGCAAATCGATCAAAGCATGCAACGACCAGCAATGTTCGACTAAACATAATTACAGAGTGTTGCGTATAAACACGAAGTTTGCAGAAAATATATGAATATAAAGATGGATCCACATTATCTAAATTGTATATGGTTGGAACGACGCCCACAATGGCATTGAAAATATGAGCAATTGATATTGTAAGAAGATATAAACTACATGAATTTCGTAAAGGATTTTTTCGTGTAAACATGAATATATTAATTAGATTGCCAAGTAGACCAAGTGTTAAATAACTACTCATGAGATATCGTGTCATCCAGATGCGAACATCATTAAGCGATGCACTCATTTTAATTGAATATAATTATTTTTTAAATGATGAACTATAAAGAAGAAATAAACTGACTCAGTATAATATTCTGTGTGTTTGATAATCAGTAATTAATAAAACTGTAATTATTCTATTTAATAAATCATGACTAATGCGTATTAAATTTTTGGCAAACTTCGCGACTTTAGAATCTGATATGATCGTTCTCATTTCTAAACATGACAGAAAATGAATGGATTTTCTAGCGTTTGCCTCAAATCATATTTATTTTATAGAACATCTTATAATTCTTATAAACACTTTTCTAGAAAAAAAAATGTCTCTCTTAGATAGATGATTTAAATCTAAGATGAATCTTAACTGCCTATGGAAAAGAATTAACTCATTAATATATAGAATTCATATGAAAATGAATTTTCACGAGTGAGATTGTTATCTTTTCTTACTATTGTTAGTATCTCTTCGACATATTGTTATAATAGAAATCATGAATCAGATGTATGCATTTTTGGTGAATTACTAATATCAATCTTTAATCAAATTATTCATTCGATGGCGTATTACTTGATAACGACTTAAGAAAAAGACTCTCTAATTTGTGATTTTCTCTATTTGATGGTTTAAGTATTACTTAGGACATTCCAAAAGTAGTGGCAGTAAAGCTTTAATACCGTATAGTAAGCTTTAAGAAACTTTTTCTCTATATAGTCTGATAGAGAAAAGAACGCTCTATTTTTCTATGCTATTTGATCATACTTCAACATATATCATAATAATAAAATTTCGATAAGACCTGCTTTTTTACCATATGGGACGGCTATACTATGCAGTGTTGAATAACTTTTTGAGAAACAAGATAGAGATCTGTGGGTTTCACCGTTGAAGAGAAGAGATGAAGATACATCGAATTGCATATTATGTTTTCCTAGACGTTATCTGAAATTTCTTTAATCAATTTTCTAAGTATCACAAAAAATGATTTATTATGTCTTCACAGAACTTGCTAGAAAAATCATTTAGAGCTTCGACTGGAACATCTATAACTCCGGAATGATTAATTATAAACATCTCAACTTTGTGCAGTTTTTTAGACTTCCTATTGATGATTTAAATACACACCTGACAATTGAGAATTCGCTGTAAACACCTCACGGAGTAGGTTTGTTTTCAAAGAGGTCGATTGAAAAACTTAAAAAAATCATGTCATCAAACTTATAATTTACGATTCAATGAAGCTTCATTTCCTCTTTCAAACGATGAAAACCGCAGGTCTCTACCTTGTTTTCAACAAAAGTTATTCAACAAATATCCATTAAATAAACATTCGTATAACCATCCCATATGATAGAAAAACAGGTCTTATCGAAATTTTATTATTATGATATTAGTTGAAGTATGGTGCAATAGCATAGAAAAAGAGAGCGTTCTTTTCTCTATCAGACTATATAGAGAAAAAGTTTCTTAAAGCTTATTATACGGCATTAAAGCTTTACTGTCACTACTTCTGGAATGCCATAAGTATCAGCTTCTATTGTTACCAGTTGATAATATTTAGACCATCAATCAAGTAGACGAAACCTTCATTTACAAGTCTACATGTTACAGTCTTTGGTCAAAACCTTATTATCGCCTGTCCGTTTCTTTGTCTCATTCTCTCGAAAAAGCCGACTTAATGAGTGTTCACTATTTCAATACTATTTCTCATCTCGTCATTATTATTTTTGAGAATTATTTGATTCTATATGAAGCTAATTTCTATAATTAATGTTAAATAGACACAAATTATAGTTTTAAGAAGCTTATCGAGTCAAGTCATTATATAAAAAAAAATGTGTCCACGCAGTTTCTATGGGATTAAGTGTCACATATGCTCAAACTGTTTTTATTGTACACGATAACCTTTTAGATGTCTTTTATTGTAAGAAACAAAGTTTTTTGACGATCTGAGCTGTGTCAAGTAGAAAAATATATCAACAAATTTGTTTCAATGTATACATGAGCGAGATAGAAGGAGAGCAAATTTCGAAACTTTTTGAGATGATCGATCATTTATTATACTTGGTTCAAAAATTACAAATATTAAAACAAATCTGGTGACTGAAGAAATTAATATTCGTTGTTCTTCGTTGTAAGAATCATATCTTTATGGAGTCTGTCTATAATTATGAAAGAGATATTCAAGTTTCTTGCTCTGAATTTCAACATTAATTAACAGTCGTATTTCACAAAAATATGAGTGTTGTCTCGGTAAATGATCCCTTCTAAAAATTTTTCTTTCATCATTAGAATGAGAAATGAAAATTTGGTACTTTTAAACTATTCTACTATGTTGTCAATCAATTATGCTCGACAAATATTGAATTTTAATTAACATATCTATGATATATAAATACGTGAGACATTAATAGTCGTTAAGAAAATCTGAAAATTTATATCGAGTATGTAGAGAAAAATAGTGCAAACTGAACTTGACATCTTTTTCTACAATTTTTATCATTGAAATTTTCAATATTGAAGATTCATGAAATTTAACTCTTTCTGTCTTCTCATTTCGATTGCTTGAGCTATATTCGAGCTTTCTACTTGGGTATGATCAGATATTTGATTGTTCGATGGTCACAAAAGCTATTGAAAAATAGTGAATTTGATTATCAAATTTTTGTTAACCCATCTGATTATATATAATGTCCGAGTCCATTATGGTAGAATATTCATCAAAAATAGAATATCGAAAATTCAATTCAGTACGAGTCCTTACTCCTAACCAATTTTCAACTACTGGAAGGGAAAAGGTCTATGGAATAAACAATGTCGACTATTCATGCGATATTCGCTCGTTGGATTCGTTCGATTGTTTTGCTACTTGATTAAAGAAACTCGTAAAGCATTGGCATTCGATCGTTCGCTAACTATCAATTCTCAATATTCAGACTTTTACCCAATTATTACCTTTGTATCAATAACTATCATATGAATCCAGAAAAGTCGATAAGGACAGTATCCCATGTAAAAAAAAACCGTGATAATTTTTGTCGCATTTTCTGTGATTATACTCAGTACTTATGAGTTATGGTCAACATTATCATCTAATAAGGCAACAATTTTAATCACGTTTTCGTTTCATGAGGTTCCATATAAATGACATGATGATGGATATGGTTTCTGATCAGTGATTAAGTCTTTATATAATTATTCATATTTGACACTTGAGCAGGTAAAAAAAGTTCTTGCGACAATAGTTACTGTTAAAATTATATTGAAAAGATAGACAGTATTGTCTTACATATGAAGGCTATAGTCAAATTTTTGTTGAAAGTAGTTTCGCTTCGTGAAAAGATACAGTTGATTCATCTCATTATGACGAGTCTCATGATCTTGGTTATAAATCTTTAAATCTTCTTCCTATGCATCGATTTTCAACAACTATGTAGACCTAGTACAATCAAAAAATGTCACTTTGAACTCTCAATCTAAGGCTTGTGATGCCTATTGAAAGCAGAGAATTTTTAGCTCGAAAGATAGGTTTGGCTGTATAAAGTTTAAGAACTTTTCTAATTCACACATGACCTTGCAGAGTTAATTATTTAAAGGAATGAAATCATTTTAGTAAGTCTTTTGATCTCTTATGTAAAGAATTTTACAATAATTATTGACCTCTAAGTAGATCATATTAGAACATAATTGATTACTGAAAAGGAAAATAAAATGGGAAACTCAACGAATCTGATCACAACTAAAAACGAAGACGTTGATATACAATGGAAGTTCTTAACAGATGGATGAATCAAGAGGAAACTACAGTTGTAAACGATTTACTTTGCCAATAGAGCAATTGAACACAGTGAGGCAAATAATGGTATGACTGATATGATATACTTATTCGCAAGATGCATATAGACCTATGATAATCATGGATCCAAGAAAAATTGCAATTATTCTGTTTTACTTCCATGCTATGAAGCTACTATGAGTTTCATATTTTTCACTTTAATGCCTTCAGTTCTTTTATTTCTTTTAGATACATTTAGTGTGTGATATGTGGGTATAATTTCGGCTTATGTTAACTTAGACTCATATACGAACGGGACTAAAAGGATCAAAGGTGATACTAGCTTACATAGCACAAAAGTAAATGGGATAAATTTAAGTTCTCGGGATCCCTTCATAATAATGGGACTATCAAGAATTGACAGACTTTGATTGGATTCAAAAATATCTCTTGTAACAACATGATCTAAAACAAGTGTTGAATTATGGAGAGGGACAAGTAGAAATCTATAACCTTTCCTTCACTCTCTCCCCTTGCCCTTACACAAACCGTGGTATACATTGTTCATATATGATCAAAGACCGTATATCACTAACATGTTATTAGAATATATGAACTACTTCCTTTTTGAAATTTTAGAGAGTAAAGTGAAGGATGATAAAGAAATGTCTCCCACAATAGATCGACTAAAACAATTTTCATGTGATTGGCAACAACAACTACATCATGTTTGACATTTTAATTCTGTAAGGACTGCACTAATACCTTTTTGTGAGAAAGTATGAAGCCTTGACGTGTATTATAATGAGAAAAAAAATCGATATGGTAACATCGGTGAAATCATATTTTCATCTAAATGCTTTTACAGTTCTAGTATTATTTGTTCTCAGTTATTTTCTTTTATTTTCAGGATGAACTCGTTCTTTTGATCATCAAAGTATAATATGCTTCTAAAGCATCATCATAACAATTGTATTAGATTCGAAGATAAGAAAAATGACATTTTGCAATAATGAAAGGAACTATTTTTTGTGAATAATAGAAAAACAAGATAAAAAGCGTCATTAACAATTATACGGACTTTCTATTCTTACTCTCACGTTCGTAAACGTGATATACTAAGAGAAAAAGAAGGTAGTTTCTTAATAAACACGTTGTGTTTAATTCTTAGTAGGTCGACGGTATAATGAGAGTAATAGTTTTGGGTAGAGAACTGATGACATAATCACCTAAACTAAGATGTGAAAAATGCATTTTTCAAGAAAATAGATTTAATGATGCGACACCGATGTCAACTATTATACATATGTCTATAAAATGCTCTTTCTTAGGAATGCATTCAATCCAAGACCTTGGAATTTGGTGTACAAAAATTTGCATTTAATTTCGATTTGGATTCAAGTTGGGAATTAAGTTTCAGTCAACCATGACTCCGACGTTGCGATCATGTTAAGGCCGTAATCATATTCCTATTTCAAACCCAAGTCTCGAAAATGGAGTCCAAAATCTAGTCAAGATTTGTTTCACCTCCACTCTTCCCAAAATATCAACATATTTTAGAGGAATCATAAAATGAAATGAATTTCATTTGCAAAATAACTATATTAGATAAAAAAAACATATTTTAGTTACTTCAAGTGGAAATCTCTTTTCTAACTTATCATTATTTAGTAAATATTAAAACTAAACATATTCTTAACAGAATAGATTAACATATAAATGTATTGGAGATCAGTTAGAAAAAAAAAACAATCGATGATTCTTTCTTCTATAATACTATTTCACAATGAGTTCTTTTGTAAAAGAGTTTGAGCAAAAGTTTTTTATTCATAGATCAATCAAGACTGTCAAAAAATTCGCATTGATGCAATTTACTCATATGCAGAATGACCAAAAGAGGCTACTAAAATCTCATTTCTGGCGTTGGTCTCGCCTCAGAAATGATAGTATCTAGTAGTTCAACCAACATGTGACGAGGCAAATGCATTGAAATAATATTTTGAATCAATTTATGAAGGGGTTCAATAAGAGATCTTAATCTGCAGTATTGTTGCTAATCAAGAGCGTAGCCATATACAAAAAAAACCAAAGAACTTCAGAAATGAAGATGATATAGTGGTAGAAATACAATGTGGCTGAAAATGGTGTGAATGCAGATCGGTGTGGAATACGGATGTGAGTGTCAAAGTGGGCGATCTGCTTCTTTAAACCAATATCCACACTCACACCCACACCCTCACGAAAACCCATAACCAGGAAAGGGTTCTGTTCTTGAAAACTTGGGAACCCATACTGACTTGATATAGATTGAACGGATAATTACGTTGAAAAGTCTCAATATAATCAGAAACGCGCGGAAACGAATCTTCGAGTGGGTTACGTTCCTTAGGAACACAACCTTAGTAAATTGGAAACCGTGATACTCCTACTTCACACTCCACATCCCACACTGAGAAACAAATAGAGGAAACATTTTCTTTCTAGGAAATACATTTTGCTTTTGGATTTTGCTTTGACATTTTTTGTTTTTCCAAAAATGAAAAAGTCTATGTTTATATAATGTTTTCAGGCGATATGAAAAATGATATCACATAAACAGTGATTTGATTCGTTAATATGCTATATAGAAATTGAGTTTGTTTTCTTAACTAGAAGTTGTTGTTCCAGTAAGCATTCGATCGATTTAATCCAGACCACGGTGAATGAGTTCATTACGCATTTGAAGTCCAGCACAGAATGGACAACAGCAAACGGCACAATAATCATTGCAAGAATCACCCTGATGAATAGAAAACAATCCTTCAATTCTATCCTATTTTTATGTAGAATAACTCACTTTGATTCGTAGAGTAGACCGAACTTTCATGCGATAAACAGCAAGTGCATTTGGAAGGCACCAGCACGATAGACATGATTCGTCAATTTTGCTTGTCAGCGACAAGACAAAACAAGGCCAACACCAGTATGCATAACAGCCTAAGAATAGAAAAAAAAACATAAATAAGGTATAGTCGATAGAATGATTATCTCACATTGTTTCAAATCATCACAACAATCGCAAAAGCCTGCTCTCCAATGATCGTTGAATTGATGAAATGGATTGATAACAACCGGTTGTGCCGTGACAAAGACAGTCTGTGGAGTGATTTGTGCCATACGACTGGCGATATTTGAGTCTACAGTAGATGAATGTAAGTATGAAACATAGAACTTGATTAATCACTATATATTATAATGATTTTCTGAGTTGGATACAATAACAATGAATGTGAAAGCTCAAGCAACATAGCTCGAATAAAGTACACCTATGTTCAAGGAGTTCTCAGACCGTTATTATTTCAAAAAACGAAATGAGCTACATTCATGAGTTTATGCTTCCGGTGTGAAGTGTAGGAGTGTGCGATGTAAGCAACCTTGAAGGCAATAAGCACACTTACACCCGTCCTTTGCTACATGTCTAATCAATTGGTTACATCATGAAAGTTTTCATAGAAATTGTTTTCGATTTCCACGGGACTAAATTTCGTAAAAAATGTAAATTTGACTCAGTGTGCACTTTGAATTCTTTATCTACTGCTCATTTGTTGGTCCACTAAATTCGACAAATCTCGGTCGGAGATAATAGCAGCGTAGAAAGAGTGAAGACTTTCTCATCGTATATAATAGTGATTAATGCAGAAAGAATAGAGCTGATAATCATGTTGAGAAAGAGAAGTGATCGCTAATCTAAGAAAGTGATATAGACGAACTTTGGAAGTGCATACATAGAAGGTTGATATGAATGCACTGAATATTATCTAACTGTCTTTTAAAAGCAGTACATCGGATAAAAGGTATTAGATTCTTAAAACTATGTGTGACGGTAATTTCAGCCAGCACTTACCAATTGTATTCTTTCTGCTACGAGTGACACCACTGCAGGCTGTTATTGGAAGCAAATGTTCTCCTTGTGTTTTGAGTACAAAAATATAATTATGCAAGATGTTTGTATATTCTTTTCCGTATGTTTGCCATTGCTGAACTGTATTTCATTGGTTGGGAAAGCAATTCCTTTCATTAATTGTTTCCGAGAGGAAGGAAACCGGCCGACAAACCAAATATTGTCATTTTTCATAAAAAAAAGTTCCGATATGTTTAATTTATAATGATGGCTTTGATCGATGTTTTTTTTCCATCGGTCGCTTCCGCTCGAGTTTATAATATGGAGAAAGCTATTGCTTTTCTAGTTCACCTATTTGCATAGTGTTAATCGACTCTATGGGAAAAAAGAACAAAAATCATCATACACCGTGAAAGGAAATCATACATCCCTAAGTCTTTTGTGTATATCGTTCTTGTCACACCAAATCTGATCGCATAGGCTGTAATCATGGAAAAAATGGTTCTATTTCCTAGACTACCGAAGAGAGATTCATAGGAAATAAAATGAATTTGCTTGCTTGTTTGTTTGTTTGTTTGCATGTACTTGTTTAGTCATATATCCCCATATATTTTAAGGAAGTAGGAGTTTTTTTTTTATAAAGTATGACTAAAATAAATCGGAGCCAAGGAATCCAAACCTGTAATCAACTTTATTAAAATTTTGAGCCTGCTTTTTTTATGGGAGAAAGGTTTTTTGCGAAAAAGCAAGTTTTTCCATCGACTAAAGCGATAATCATATGAAAAGAATCAGTTTGCGCTCGCAAACATCGGCGATGGTCTAAGAGATGAAGAAGAGTACAATGAAGCTATAGAGGCCCAAAAATGAGTATTGATGATACGAACGCAATATTATACTTCTTGTCACGTAAACATTGCTTATAGGGTGTGAGTATGGTCGTAGCTGTTGCTGTGAATAGAATTGTTGTTTACAGTCACAGTCACGACTGCATCCACCCACACTCCCTTTTTCTACCGAAATACTAATTTGGATAGTCAAAGGATGTAGCAACGCATGAGAAAACTCAGCTCCATAGACATAAAGTTGGCTTTGTCATAGACTTAGCATATTATTCCGTGAATAATTAATCTATAATATTTCTAACTGCGATCTGGTTAAGAAACTAAAATGTTGTTAATAGAATCTATGCCAAGATGCAAGTTACGAATATTTACTGTACTTTAGAATATTCTCATTATGACAACTTGCTATATAATAATAATAATTCTTTTTATTTTCGTACAGTACCTAATCCAAAAAGAAGAGCCCTTCGCAAACAAAGCAAGCAAGGAAACTCTTTGAACATTCCGAATATTTTATATATCCAGACCCGTCTCTTGCAACACGGACAAGTGTAAATGATAATTGGACAGATGAGTCGAGAAACCAGTCGTCTAATAGTAGATTGATTCAAGAGACAGGGTGAGATACTTTTGGTGGCTAATCGTTTAAGTTCCCGAAATATTGTACTCTCAAGTTCCATGGTGGATAAATTATCACCTACTCCAAAAGTCTCTATCCGATCTGCCCAGAATGTCCGGAGCAAAGCTTTCTCCTTTTCATTATCTATTTCGATTACTTCACAGGAATTTTGAAAACATTGTCCTGAGCGACCAGGCTGATGAGAACGTTTCTTTGCTTGCCCACTGAAATCGAAAGCTGTAATGTTGGCGTAGCAAGCTTGCATTTCAGGACTTTGTTCAGTGTAATATTTTTTGTAGATAGAGAGTGCATTTTGATAGGATATGTGTGTTTCCTCTTCATCCTTAGTGGCACTCAAAGCATTTTCCAGTGATAAGTGTGTTGCTGCAAGTATTAAATGGTTCTCTGGTAAGATAGTAGTAAGGAGTGTGGGTGTGGCGAGGATATTCTTTTATATTACGACACTCAAACACACACCCACACCCACAGGCTAATTGAAAAACAAACTGCTCATTTAGAATGAATTAGTAAAGGAGAAATCGAAATAGGCTTTATCGAAGCATCTAGAAGATATGGGTTGTTCTGAAGTTATGATTTATGAATAATTGGTGGAATACTCTTCGTAATGCTAAGTGTTCTTTCGTTGTTATCAAAACTGAAGCATTGTTCTATACTGGTGATTATAAATGGCGATAACAAGTTGACTATTAAAAAATTCTATCGCTACTGTGGTAACTGAGTTAAACTATGACAAACATTCGATTTGAGAATAATCATAGGAAACAGAAGGATTATTAGTCAATACACAATCGAAACTTTCAAGAAACTTCAAATTAGTAACTAGAGATCTACATGACCAGGTTTTTTAGTCACGATCACGTCACGGTCACGATCATATCTGTGAGGAATTTATGGATTCTGTCACAGTTATAGTCATAGACACTGAAAGATCTTAGTAAATAACGACCCAGAACGAAAATTACGGAGAGTTTCCCTCAGAAAAACACTGGAAATCGCTGAAGCAGGGAGAAGTATTTGAGCCGAAAATTTGCTGGACTCTTCCGAAAGATTTCGATCTGCTTTCCTACGCTTTCCAGAAACAACTGGTTGGACAACTTCGGACCGAAAGACTGCTTCCAATATTTCTACGATTTTCTAGGTTTTTATGCAGGATACAGTGAGTTTTCCCATATTTCGTGCCGATTTCTGCGGTATCCATCCATCAGAATGATTGATTCGAAGTCTACTGGTGATTATTGCAATCAAGGATTTTTGATAAAACAAGATTGACTTATAAAAAATCGATTTAAATCTTATGATATTCGTTTTTGATATATAAAGAGCTGCGTGACCAAGGTTTTTTAGTCACGGTCGCGTCACGATCACGGTCACTCGTGACCGTGACCATTTTGCAGATCTCTATTAGCAACACTTCAAAATCATCACCATTTTGAATTCACCATTCATCAATCTACTTGATAATCCATGAATGATGACCATTAGGAAAAAAGTCAATCATTGTTACTTTAGAAGTCATACTGATGAACGAAGAGATATTTTACTTTTAGAGTAGTTGCCGAGAATACTCTCTGCCATTTCATCCTAGTTCCCGGTGAAAGTTGACGTAGATATTCAATTTAGCCTGTTCTAAATGATTTCACAATATTATAGATCATTGTTGAGAGTAAAACAAGTCTGTTTTCTGGCATTATTACTCTCATCAATATTAAAATCAGTAAAATAAACAACATTAACTGTACTTAGTAATTAATTAATACTGTGCCTCAAATAATCGGCATCTTAAATAATGCTGAGTCATTGCTACGTGCTAGATGATAAATGTGCCATCCCAGTATTTGAATACGTTCATACCAATGTCGAACAATAAGATGAAGTAGATATCAAACAAATTAACACATCGTCATTAACTGAAAGAAAATAAAAAGTAATCAATATTTCAAGTGAACATTCACATATTTGTCTAATGTTCATCTAGCGTATCCCGCATACAATAGAAACACAACGAAAAAAGTATGAGCGCCTTCTCGATTTAAAATACCTTATCTAATTGAAGAGAAATAATAAAGGAACTTTCAACGTCTTGTTATTACTCGTCTAAATAAAAACAATTAATATACAAGGTCATTTGATTGCATCATTCAAGCCTTTTTTTGTAATCTCACAAAACTGTTATTTCATAAATACATGTCTGAGCACTTTTTTATGTAAATTTTGATTTCACATTGTCTTTTATGTTTTTGAATTTTATTTGACATCAATCATTTTTTATGACTTTCTTAACTTCCAATTGATTTTCAGTATGCATCCATGATATCCTCGAGTTTTTGATGAGTTCAAATAACTTTTACTACATCTAGAAATCACTTCACTGAGTTTCATAAATTTGAAATACAATACAGTCATCCAGACCAGTGATTTTCTCAGTAGACAGCAGCACACTCGTGATGAAGAAATTGGACTTTTACTTGGGAAACGTTTTTGTATAATCATATAAATAATTATCTTAGATTCCACTTAAAATAAATGGCTCGCTTGAAGTTACCTCATAATAAATTGTATTTACTTTAATCAAAAAGTCAACCATACCTAAGAAGAGTTGTTTTTAAGTACTTTTCAAAAGACGAAATATCACTTTCTTATTCGTGTCTGTTCTATGCATAATCAACATTTGATTAATCTATGAAAAGAAATACACAGCAAAAAACAATTTTTTTTTACCTTGACTTTATATGATCAATGAAGGGTGACAAAATATGTGAAGAAAGAC
>CAJNOP010000171.1:37015-74894 GCA_905250075.1 Rotaria sp. Silwood1
AAAAAAAAATTGTTTTTTGCTGTGTATTTCTTTTCATATATTAATCAAATGTTGATTATGCATAGAACAGACACGAATAAGAAAGTGATATTTCGTCTTTTGAAAAGTACTTAAAAACAACTCTTCTTAGGTATGGTTGACTTTTTGATTAAAGTAAATACAATTTATTATGAGATAAATTCAAGCAAGTCAGCTATTGTAAGTAGAGTCTAAGATGATTATTTACATGAGTGCACACAAAAAAAAGGTTTCACTACGAAAAATTCTGTTTCCTAGTCATTATCGAGTCGTAGTTGCATCTGTTTATAATTGCGAATTGTAAAACTATTCATCCATGTCTGTCACATTCGACACGATGTTTTCTTTTTCTAGAAAACGCTATGCAAAAATTTTTTTACGATATTAATCCTTTTCATCAACTTTTGACTTATTTTTTCAAGATATAATTTTTTAATTTTGTCAGTCTTTGTACTATCTTCACTTTTAAAAATAATCTTATTTTTATATTGTCAAATTTTACTTCCAATGGTTTATTCATTTAAGATTTATCAATTCCATTGTTTTCATTGATACACTGTTTCCTGCTGTTTGTTTTGCTGCCAAACACGGAGAAGCATTGAAAGTAAGAAACTGTGTCTTTTAACATCATGTACTGGCATGCATGCATATTGCTTTCATCGGAACAGATATAGAATTTTACACCTTTACGTATGATAAAGGCTTTATCTATCGTCTATTTAAAATAGATTGTACTACCGTTGATTTCTATGGATATCATGATCAAATTAAGCCATGTATGAAAACACTAGTTTCTTTTTTCATCATCTCTTACTTATTAATATTTCTCATTGATCTCTACTCTTAATAACTCATTTTCTATCATAAAAGTAGAGCATATTCTCTATTAACTGATTTACCAATAATTGAAATGTAGCACTGTTTCGAGCATTCATTTCATGCATGGCTGTCAGTATTGTCTGATGATACATTCAGTGATCATATACTTATTGCTAAATGAATAGAAATTACTTGTCACTATCTCATACAAAAAAGAAATGACATAGAAGAAGGATACAGAGTTCGAGATGGATCAGTCAATTTTCTAGTCACCAATTCGCTCCAGTCGAACTTTTAAAACCGGTCACTTTTCATCGGTCGTGTTGCTAGTTAATTCAAATATCTCAGAAGACCAAATACTAGCTAGTTAGGTAGAGCCGAAAATAATTCTATTGATCTTCATTATGTAATAGTATACTGATGCAACGGGGTTTAAAAGAGATGACTCTCCAAAAATAATTGACAACTATATCTAAGATTATACAAGAAATGTGAGCATTGACTTTATTTCAAGAATCAAACATGTTTAAATTTCGAGAAGATCTAAGTTTATTTTTGTCAGCTCGTTTGAATTCAATAGAAAACGAATGACACAATAAAATGTGTAGCTGCTATTCAACCAATGAGAGAATATTCATATTCATTATTTTGAAATAGCTCATATATGGCAACAATACCTGATAACCTCGAAACATTCAGTCTTATTTGGCTTGATGCATCGGTAAATACATCAAAAGAAAATATCGAAGCTCAATCAGATCTTCGTACAATCATTAATTATCTGAAAACATTCGACAATGTTCCAAAGTGCGAAAAATACATTCGAAAATGTGATCCATCAGATCGAATCATGCTCATCGTCAGTGGCGGTTTGGGACGAGAAATAGTGCCCCGAATTTATAAACTTCGACAAGTTTCTGCCATCTATGTCTACTGTATGGACAAGAAGAAGAATAAGGAATGGGCCAGGCAATATTCAAAAGTTAGGAGAAATATTGATTTTGTATAGTTCTCTAATAATTTTCTATTTAGATCAAATTAATAAGTACAGATCTCGAACAACTCATTCATCGAATTAGGACAGATCATGGAAAGAACAAGAAACTCGAAGAACACTTTTCGATAACCATCTTGCAAGACAACTCGGTAACAGATCGAACATCATTCGGTCTCAACGGACAATATGTTCAGTTTGAGTTATTGTTAGATTCTCTTGTTCGCATAGAAGGCACCGAAAAGGATAAAGAAGAATTAATCTCGATCTGTGAAAAAAAATACAAAGACAATAAAGAAGAAATGAAGAATGTTCGTGAATTCAAACGAAATTACAAATCTGATCAAGCCTTATGGTGGTATACGAAAGAATCGTTTCTCTATCGAATGTTGAACAAAGCATTTCGCAGACAAGATACTTCTTTGCTTTATCTTATGCGATTCTTCATTGTCGATATTTGGAAAGCAATCGAAAATTATCGATGTAAACAACCGATTCGAACTTACCGATGTCAATCGATATCGCAAGAAGAATTCGATGGATTGTTAAATGCAACAGGAAGATTGATTTCAATGACTTCATTTGTTTCGACAAGTCTCGATGCAAAAGAAGCTCGCAACTTTCTCGAATCTTCAGATGATCTCCGACAAGTTTTCTTCGAAATTGATGCTGATCCTCGACTTCAAGGAGTCAAACCGTTTGCTGAAGTCAGTCAACTTAGTGCGCACCCTAAAGAAAAAGAAGTGCTTATGACAGTCGGATCTATCTATCGGGTAATTGACGTGAAACATCACGACGATCAATTTTGGATCATTCGAATGCAATTATGTAGCGAAAATGAAAACAGTCTGAGATTCACTATCGAACACATGAAATTGGAAAATCTTGTCGTAGGTCATGAACAGAAACGTCTTGTGTTCGTGACGCAATTAATGAAGATGAATAAACTTGACGACGCTGAAAAACATCTCCGTCATCTGCAGGACACGATGCCTGATAATCATAAGGATATCACTTCATTGTACTCTAAACTCGGAGATCTTGCATTCGAAAAAGAGGACTTACCAAAAAGTCTCTATTGGTATCAATTAGCATTAGACCGAAAACAAAAAAGTCTCAAAGGGAATGATCCTAATCTTGCCGATAGTTACAACAGTATTGGTAATGTCTATGCAAAGCAAAAAGATAATGAAGAAGCACTTAAATACTATAATAAAGCTATGGAGATTTGGAAGCGAAATTTTGGTGAACAACACTTAGCCATTGCCACATGCCTCAGTAATATAGGTACGATTTACGACAGTCAGAAACAATATTTCAAAGCACATCAGTATCATAAACAGGCCTTGATGATTCGTAGAAAACTTCGTCCTTCTGATCATCCAGATGTGGCTAAGTCGTTACATAATTTAGGTCATGTCTGCAAAAGTACCGGTGACTTCAAACAAGCATTACAATATTTCGAAGAGTCGGTTCTAATTAAAGAAAAGTCTCTCTCATTCAGACATCCATTGATTGCTTTAACATGGGAGAACATGGCTGCCGTTTACGAACAGACCTCTGAATTACGAAAAGCCCTCAGATATTACGAAAAAGCCGCTGAATGTTACAATACTAAGGATGAATCCTCCAAGGACAAACTGGCTAATGTTGAGCAAAATATTCTACGTCTTAAGATGAAACTGAAAAAAAAGTAACGCTTTTTCATTTTCATGTAAGAAAACATGTAAAACTTAATCAATAAATGTTCAAATAAATTAGACCTATCTCACTTTCTTGTTCTGAAATAGAGTGTATATATGTATATGCAATCGAGTTGAAAAAGATGATCTCAAAGAGGTAAGTGATCATTATTATCAAAAACCTTCTTGATGTAATGTTGTGATGACAAAGTTAGGTGTTGATTAACTTTCTTTTGCTTAGCCTTTCTTAACAATACAGAGATTCGCCTAGGTTGAAGTCATTTTGCAATACAGAATTTTTACATCATTCTCAAAAAGAAATTAGAAGATTGTTTTCATATATTTATTAATGTACAAGGTTGGAAATAATATTTTGCCCGGAGGTTATCGCAATAGTTTTAAATAGGGCATGCAATGAATTTTATATCCAATGAAAGCCCGTCAAAAACGGGATTTTTTAATACTAAATAGTAAGGTTTATCAAAACGTTTTGATGTTGAACTTGAGCAATTTTATGCTTTTTTTTCGGATAGAAAACAAAGACACCAGTGATTCGAAAACCGATTTAAGTATTTTGTTTGATATTTTTAGATGGTTCGATAGAGCTCGTCAAGCTCTACAAAACTACATATATCAAAATCTTTGTGAGCTAGTTTTGTGAAATAAGAAATTTAAAAAATCTCTTGAAAAATGCTAAAAAATGTTAAAAGACTGATTTTTTCATCCGGAAGAAAAATACTCGATTTTTCAATAAAAATAGCCTTTTTTCATTATTTTCCCTAACAGAAACGCTTGCAGATAGACTCATCAGATGCAATGTGAAAAACTGCGTCGAATGAGTCTATCTGGAAGTGTGTCTGTTAGGGAAAATAATGAAAAAAGGCTATTTTTATTGAAAAATCGAGTATTTTTCTTCCGGATGAAAAAAAATGAGTTTTTTAACATTTTTTAGCATTTTTCAAGAGATTTTTTAAATTTCTTATTTCACAAAACTAGTTCAAAAAGATTTTGATATATATAGTTTTGTAGAGCTTCACGAACTCTATCGAACCATCTAAAAATATCAAACAAAATACTTAAATCGGTTTTCGAATCACTGGTGTCTTTGTTTTCTATCCGAAAAAAAGCATAACATTGCTTAAGTTCAACATCAAAAAGTTCTGATAAACCTTACTATTTAGTATTTAAAAAATCCCGTTTTTGACGGGCTTTCATTGGGTATAAAATCCATTACATACCCTATTTAAAATTATTGCGATAACCGCGGGTAAAATGTTATTTACAACCATGTAAATGTTTGACTATTAAATATTTGTCAGACATCGACATGATAAATTATCTGTATATAGAATCGACTTGTCATGTGATTTGCATTTTTGTTATTTTCGATGCATTTGTGAGCTATGCACTATAAATTGCAGGAAATGCAAAAGAATCTGTGATATTTTTGAATGATAAAATATTTGATTTTGTTTTGATAACATCATTTAATATCAAAGATAGCTGATATAATATATAACGTATACTGTGATGAAAATCGCAGGATTAAATATTTGGTCACTTATTTTTTTGTCGAAATTAATTTCATCACATCGGTCAAAATTGTTTTATTCGTGAAGAAAACGGTTTTATTATCAGATTTTTTTCAAAAAAGAAAATTCAGGTCGACTGGCTACTACTACTAATAATGACAACTGTAGGTCAATTACATTTATGACACGTCGAAGTTGATTTGACTGTTTTTATCAGGAGTTTCAGTGCAAAAAATAAATGGACGGTATTTTTTGCTGTTATATGTTTGTATACAATGGAAGTAAAAGAACCATGAAAAATTACTTCAATGTTTGTTTTACGTCTTTCTATTGCAATAATGACAACATGAAAAGAAAAACAAACAATATGATATTTTTGAATTGTTCAGCGACTGTGCACCTAAAAAAAATTAAACAAAAGATCTTTATATAGTATATGAAGAACTTCATTGGAATTTCAATACGTAATCAGGTTGTTACATCAAGTTGCATATGGGCAGTACAGCGACTATATTCATTTGTAGGTATCATTCAAGTAGTATAAATAAACCAAATTGTTTTTGTTGTTGTTGTTTTGGAACTTCCGAGAAGGTACGTAGACATACATTAGTGTCTAAATAAAAATAGTAAATTATTCAATAGTTATTTGCTCGCTGATACTGAAAGACAGAAGAAGAAAAAAACTTAGTAAACTTATTCAGTTGTTATATGTACTTAAGTGCGACGTGAACGCGTATTGTTTTATGTTTTAACTGATCATAACATCAACTTTCACAGCCTGAGTATCGTCGTAATTTCTCCATGTTTTCGTCGAAATGACATTTTGACATAATACCATGTTCATGCAAATGACAGATGTGGAGGTGACGTTTATCTTCTACGACACTTACGTCGGGATCTAAAAAAAAGCAAAACAAGTAAATGATGAGTCGTTTGAGAAACAATTCAATGTAAAGAGTTACATAATGACTTGTCTCTTCATGATAGCCTAAATGAACGAATGAAAAGGTCTATTTGTTCACATTTATGTCGGCGGTAGAATTGAATACTATAGTGTATCTGCATTTAATTATTTCTTCAATCGCAAAGATAGTAAGACATAAACTGTGAACATATTCATGTGAAGACAACAAATCTATGAAAATTTTTCATGTACGTTCTTCGAGGATGTGTGGGTGTGGGTGTGTGAGACAAAAGAAGCTCAACACCCACACCTATACACCCGCACCCTACACTCATCCATCTCACATCCGTACCCACACCCATTCCACAATGAAACAATCTTGAAGTAATGAAACATATTCGATGTTTCATACTCTTCATTCATGAACAACGTGGCTATCTGATTCCTTTTCAACACTCACAAATATGATATAATTCATTGAATTATACTGAGAAAAAAACGACTGGTCTTATTACCGAATGATGATCAAAATTCGATATCTGATCGGATAATTCCATTAAATATGAAACTGTTTCTCAGGAAGCATTTTTCTCCGACAACAGTATCAATGCCTAAAGTAGAAATTCCACGCGCTTTATTAAATCCACCAAAAATTAGTTAGCAACGATCGTTCGGAATTCTTACATCTTTATTTCATCGCCTCAAACACTTAGCAAACGCCATTAAATCCACTCTATATTTGTTCTATTTGAATCTATCAAAGTGGAGTGATGAATAGAAGTGAATTTCGCTCGTTTTGTTGTTCATAGCAATTATTTGATCTTCTCTTTTTCAAGTTCTACTTATCATCAATATGTTGAAATTTACATCATATTTTTTAATATATAATGGACAAAGCAAATACAAGTCAAATGCGAAATGTTTGGAAATTATTTATCGTGAGATCTTCTAAGAGTTTGAAGTTGCGGGAACCCTTCATAGAACGTATATATTTTATTAGATTGTATTATTGATACAACTTTGCAGTGGTATGTATTTATTGGTGAGTTATGTCACCAATTAAATGAACACAATGTAGCCATTGAAAGTCAATTCAATTAGAAGAATTAAAATTTATTAAAACATCAAATGATAAGCAATATGAGCAAGAAATATTTTATTTAAATTATACAATTGCGGGTGTGGATGTGACTGTACGTGTGGACATAAACAAAAAGCAGACCCATACTCTTGTATCGTAAGTGTACAGAGATGTGGAAGACATGCATTTTCATGACGCAGCAATTGATTAGCGTAGTTAATGGTTGTATGACTAAGTCTGAGTCGAATTATATGTAAATATGACATTTTTGAAGGGATTAATTGTTTGTCATTACTCATGTAGAAAAAATCTACTAAAAATTAGATTAAATTCAAATGAAATATTTCTTTAAGCCTGTAGAATCTTATTAAAATAGTGTCATTATAATAGATTGTAATCTGATTTTAGCTGTTTTTTTTTTACATGAATATATGTTTCAGTTTGACATTTTTTTGTGGAGTTAAATTGTGGACTATCAAATATTCAAGTAACGGCAGTGCTCGAGATGTTGATTCAAAAAAGTCATATTCAAATGGACGTGTGTCGTACAACGACACATGGGTAGCAAATTGCAAAAGGTGATCACGAAAACTATTAGAAAGATACATGAAACGAGTTATTTCATTTATGGTTTTGAATAAATGTGACAATATGTATATTCCATCTGAGAAATAATCGATACAACAACCAACTGAAGAATATCTTCAATTAACAAACGTATTTTGAATATGATTAGTTTATCAAAAATGATTTATTTCCGAAGTCAACATGATTGTATAAATATGAATGCATTTAAATGTAACGTATGAATACCATCAAAATTGTAATCCAATTGATATATGACTAGCAACTGATACATCAATTAGGCGAATGCTTTTATAAAAAATTTCAAAGAGTAAATCAACGTATTGGCCTGGTTATATGTGCTTTGAACGAATGTTTTCCGGTGTAAGAGATGTCTAGAAAAGATACATATATTTTTCATGAACCAAGCGTTAACCTATTGTGCCCATTTCATTATTGATGAAAGATTTTGAATGTTCGATCAAATTAATTAACTTCTGCGCGTACGATTTTCATTCTAATATCTAATTAGATCTTGACACATCACTTATATCATCGTGCTCGTATTCTTTCTGTTCATTTCTTGCCTTGCATTCTCAATCAGAAACAATGAACTCAACTAAATTTTCTTCATCGACGAATAATGATAAGTATAATTGTATCATTATTCGTGCACAAGGAACAAATAAAACATCATTAACGGATATTCCATCAATTTGTTCTTATTTGGAACCGATCACATTGAAATCTTACGGTTGTGAAATAGCAGAAAAACATGAACTTATTTCAAAATATGGTATGCATGATGATCTTTGTGAAACAGGCAAATTCTACGATCATGAAGATACATCAAATTGGTATTACTATGTATACGGTAGATCGATACAAAAGAAACAAACAAATGAACAAATAATGAATTTTATTGCTTCACGTCTTCTTGGACATTCGGTTTACGATGATATTGCAATCGTACGTTCAGGTCCAATAACATCAAAATTTGAACCATGGCTTTCAATTGAAAAATTAGCTCAAACAGTTCTCTATTATGAAACTCATGACCCGCAAACGATATTTGCTGAACGAGAACGAAAACGTTTCTTCGAAAAAATGGGTATACAAGATCAAAAACATATTCCAGCGTTTGCATTTGGATTTAACTTTTGAAATAAATAAAAAATAATGAATTCATTCGAAATAAAAACATGATAATTGTTAGAACTTATCAGTCGTCTTATATTTTAAAAACAGTATATTTGAAATATGAACCATATAAAGCTTCGAGCAGAATAACCCTTCTGCTTTTATAATAGTAATATTTTATTACATTCAACATAGAAAATAAGTAAAAAACATTCCTGCATAAATAAACAATAATTTCGTATGAACAAAAAAAAGTCGGGATACTGTGTGAAAGTCGTCAAATTATCATAGAATTATTTTTTGTCTATGAAAGTTTTCACAGAAGAGAATCGAACAGTTTCATTCTATAGGCTTTTAGCCATGGTGTCTCCAGTCTATTTTTATCAAAGTAAAAACATTGTGTGAATTTCTACTAAATCTTAACAGTTCTAAAATATACAATCTAGAATCGTACAGTAAAACACTAGATTTAGGTGCCTAAAATTATATGAGGAAGAATCTGCGAGATTTCTACCAATATTTTGGAATAAAATTTTCTTTTTCTGATTTTCAGTATAACATCATCGAAAAGAGATGAAGAAAAACTGAGTGTGGGTATGGATGGGTGTACGTGTGAGGGTTTGGTGTGCTCAAGCATCGATCCACACACCCACATCCTCCGATTATAATCGATTATTAGATTGTTAATCCATTTTTGGTCATCATAGATCAACTAGGAAAAATAAGGTGTGGATAAGTGCAGGTATGTGAATCTTCATTTTATTCGCACCCATATCCTATGATAGCAATAATAATTTATTTCGAAATTAGCAAAGGCAATTCTTTTATCGTAGATGACATTTTATTTAGAAGAATATATGTTCATAATATTAGTTTATCAATGACAGTAAATATATACTGTTTTAGAAGCAAAAGTACTCATGGTAATATTAAGAATACGAGTAGAAGTTTTAGATATACCTTTTTGAGATAATTAATATCAAGTTTATCATCAACATTGATATCACCAACTATTACTGACAGAGGTATCAGACTCTCTGAATAAACCATCCAAATAGTAAATATGCAAACTATAATGTTGAATCAAATATCAATAATTTCTGAGTATTTCCATACGACAAAAAAAACACTGAACAACTGTAATCTTAAAATGTTCAACATCACAAAATACAAAATTTTCTTTTTTTCTTTGAATTTTATTTTATACTGCAAAAAAACATTCTTTCTTTTGTGTATTTTTTATCAACTGAAAATTTATCTCAAGTTTACTTTAGATTCCAATTTATTCAAATAAAACAATCATAGAAATAAACTTTTAAAATGATTTCCTTAATTTACGTAGTAAAATGAATAGACAAATTAAATTCAAAATAATATCTGGAGAACATTGAACTTGTTTTTATGATTTAATCGAATCACCTCATTCATCTGCAACTCTTCGATATGTAACCCTAAATTTTAGAAAATATGAAAATAACTTAATAAGTGACATTTGTTACTGATTTTTCTCTATTCTAAATGTTACTTCAATCAACATTAGAATATTTTTTTACAATTCAACTTCTATTTAGCACAGTTTTGATCTCACCAAAACAAAATTCGATAACATTCGTCACCTAAATACATATCGTTAATCAACAGCCAAATGAGACAACTAAAAGCGATTAATAATGAAGTCAAGATTATTAAATATTTCTTCTATTTGGTATTTTAATACATATGCTTTATTATCATATCTATTCGATAATTTATATGAACTTATTTCCAATGAAATAGCAACAATATCTGCGTGACAATAATTAAGATATCGATTATCATGTATTTAAGTGTGAAACAATATGTCAAAGATGTGTATTTAACTTATTCAAGTGATTTTCTTGTTATATATTGACTTTTTCAACGATTTATTCGTAAGTTACTTAGCATTATCTAGTCGATCAATAATATCAATCTAGTTTATGCTTATTATTGAATGTCATTAAGATCATATTGTTCATCATTACAAAATCTATCAGAATATCAATGTTTTGTTGTTCAACTTTAAAGAATAATCAATGAATTACATTTTTGTTCATCATCAACAATATATTCTGTGGCTATGGATCGATTCAATCAAAGGCAATCAATATGATTTCAGGAAGCATTCATTTTATTCAATTAGAAATATTTCTTGTCTAAATCATCATTATTTGGATTCAAATATGCGTGAATGATGATCATATTCTGAACTCAATTCGGGATCCTTTGATATTGTTTAATCGGTGATAGTCTCTTGCCAATGATACCTACTCATATTTAATTTATTCAATTGAAACAAACATTAATTAATGAAAATAATATTCATTTTGATTTTATTGAAAATTTTATAGGAATTAATACTGTATAAATCAATTTCAATTCGTTCGGATCTTCAACATACAATTAATATTTGAAATTTCGTTCAATGATTTATTACAAATGAGTCATTGGAATTAGAATTATTATATAATCAATTAATTTCATACTTAATGTATCTCTTAGGCATACTCGTGAATGTTTAGTATTTCTTCTACGAACAATTCTAGTTTTTGGGATATTTGTTCGATTTCTTAGTTCATCTATCTATTATTACTTCATTTGATAGAAAAGCTCAAGTAACACATCTTTATTTGATTTGACATAAGTTCTTCTACCTTTATTAACACTCAAAGAAAAATATCAAGTTTATGAACCCTTTCAAGATCCTAATTTTGTTCATTCTAAACAACAATTGCGTATAGATATGTTTAATCACTTCGATACTGATCTCATTTGGTCTTTTGAACGAATACAAATATTAATTCCAATTCGATCATCATACAAGAAAAATTCTACATAAACTTGCTGAACATATATTTCGAAAGATAAAACAAAACTAAGTCTTATATTAAACAAATACAATATTTTATTATACTCTTAGAATAGAATGATTTTCGATGAACATTTCTTGAATATTTAACGAGTATTTGACATATTTTACATGGAAATATTATGCATTATAAACGGTTTTATCACTGAATATGAAGTGAAATTTTCTTTCTGGAAATTTGGGGTGGGTGTGGGTGTCTTTTCTTCGTCCACAGACCACACCCACACCCCTTCAATATAATTATTGCCCATTCAGAATATTTATTGCTCAATTTCATTATTGCTCATTTAAATTATTTTATTGCTCAATTAAATATAACTCGAAAATAAATAGGCAAGTGGTTTGTCGCTAAAGGATGCATGCACAGAACGTTTAATTATAGATGGTAAGATTCTATTCATATATTCTCTTATTCACTTTTACAAAAGTAAGAAGTCTCCAATGATTCATGTTTTATTTTATTTATTAAGACAGAATTTTAAAGATCAGGTAATCAGTGTAACCATTCCTATACTAATGCAATATTATGTTTTGTCATGCAGAAAAAGGAATTCATACTGAAATCAGAATTTTAGAGAGATAATATCATCATCATTATCTTCACTGTCATTAATGAACATAGTACGCGCTACTGATACAATTGGTAAAGTCTTCTGCTTAATTTGAGGCTTTGAGGACTTGTTCAAAGATATAGAATATAAATATTCCTTCAAGCTTAAAATGCTGTTAAATTATTTTGTACCCAATTATGTAATCGTACGCTTTACAGCTAGGAAACCAAAGAATTGTCTTTCATTTTTGATTTTCATTGATATGTGCAGTATTCAATATTTTTCTTTTACATTATTATCGGATGATAATTTGAAGCGGTAATGTCCCAGAGGATGGAAGGTCAATGATTACTAGCTCTCGATTTTGAGAAATTTTCGATTTTTCCGAGCAAAGTTCCAGTGTTTTGCTCTTTTTTTGTTCATCAATTCTCAAAAAAATGCTAAACTCCTCCTCTCTTCCGAAACCGATCAATTTTATTAAAAATCTTCCAATCACTCTCCTTAGTCATCACTCCCTTAAATCCTGGCAACATCGGAACATTTCTGATCTGAAGAGATCCAGATAATATTAAAAGGAACTGGCCATTACTTGAACTTAGTCGTCTATCGTTCCATCTTAATTACATTCATTCTATAAGTACAGATCGTGTTTTCATCTATTTATTATATTCAGTATGAAATGAAATAGAAAGAACATTATCGTTGTTCAGGACTAGAAAAATCGAGTGTTTTAGACACCTACCCTTAGCGAAATTTAATCAAAAAATAGCCACTTCAAACATAAGCCTATACGGGGTTCTCATTTGCAAAAATGCAAAAAAAAGTATTCTAAATAAGGTGAATGAGTGTCTCAAAAAGAATATATTCTCATGTGGTTGTTATTGTTGAATCATACCACATTATAAATATACAAGACAAAAAAAAGCAGACAGATACTACAGTATATCGAACATTATTTTTATTTTTATGTAAATGCTATCAAAATTTTATCTTATACCTTTTCGTACTTTTATCATATACAAAAAACGTTTCCAATTTGGTTTTGAAAATACTTTGTATAAAAGATTGATCGATTTGACGATTATTTCACAATATGCAGATGTGTCATCTGAATCATTCATTTTAAACTTTTTACTCTATTCGTCACAAAATGGACAAATAGTTATTAAAAATAAAAGAAATGCAAATTCAATTTATATTTTTTTTCTATTGAAAATTAGTGACACGTTACGTTCTCCAGTAGCAATGGCAACTGCAAGTTTTTCGATGAAAGCATCGAATAGAAATTTTCAACAAATAATTAATCTCTGAAATATGATAAATAATGTTTTTATTAAACTAACACTTATAAACAGCCTTCAAGTTAAAAATATTTATGTATACGTAGATAAGAAAGAACATCGAAAGTAAATGTAAACAATCACTCTTATCTTTGTGTGTTTTGCCATAATTATCCTGCGGAAAAATATATGATTCATCAAAAAAAATTTTTTTTTTAATATCTGTTTTGATTACAATTGGTTTTCTTTTATAAATATCGTTAAAATTCATTGATGTATTTAAATGAATCAAAAATGCTTTTTTTTGTCTTCTAAATTCTTTACATTGAAGTGCTGGCAATTTACTGATTATGAAAGTAAGACGAACCAAGTTAAATCACAAGTAACGAGACTTCTCGAATGAAACATTATGCAAAGAAATTCATCTATTTTTTACTTCAATAGCTTTTCAAACTGTTAATTTTGTTTATTCATGTATAACAAGCATGTTTCGAAATATTTGTTTTAATTTTCTTTCCAAATGATAACTTCGATGTCGATTTGATCAAGTACTTACATCGTAGTTTCTTATGAAGTAACCTACAGTCTTTTGTTTTGTTTTATTTTACCCTTACTCTGAGTATATGTGCTCCAAACAATTTAACTGAAAGATGCTCATGAAACAACGTAGGATATCTTAAATCACAATTCGAATATTCCCTACCGTGATTGGTTATAAAGAAGATTTCAGCTCAGCTTTCACTGATTCAAAGCGGAGCTTGATTAGATCCGTTGATTCCATAGTTGCTGTTCGAAAAAGACCTGTCCTTCTTCAATCCTAGATTGAGATTTGAACAAATCTAATGATAGTTATAGTTAGAACTGGACGAACTCTCACGACTGCACTTCCCATTAGGTCGATTCCAATAAATTCTCGATTGAAAAAAGTTAATTAATCTTTTATTCAGATGCAAAGGTAAGTGAATTTTAATAAAATCCATGATTATTTGCTCTAAAGCTAGTTTCACATCTAGTCAGCTCGATTCTACTGTATCATAACCAACAGTGTCGCTATCGCTAATTGTTCCTCTATTCCTTAGTCATATTACTAAAAACTATCTCCTGAACAACTAATCTACAATGTCGTCCGTAAGTTTTTATTCGCCATCGACTTCATGACAAAATTTATTGACCTTCGAAGTGTTTTTTTTGTCTACCAAAAGTTTATACGAGCAGCCATACATTGGAAGTTCATATGCGGAGTGTGATTGGAAGTGTAAATGTAAATGTTGGTGTTTTCTTCAGTCACCATCATACTCATATCTCTTCACTAATAAGACATTGCACATTGACTCCCAAAGAGCCAGGCTGGACCAATATGAAAACGTACATCTAATAGAAATATGAATTTAACTGTAACTGAATCCGACAAAATATTTACAAAGACCGATATTTATGTTGATGAGATTAAAAAATAATTAAATAAACATAATGTCGATGATTATAGCATATACAATATGGATAATGCTAATGATTGTTGACTTTTATAGTGAGTTCACGTAAACATTTTGAAACTCTTTTCGGTTGATCGATTTGGATTCAGAAAATTATTCTGATGAAAGCACTATTAAAATAAATTTTTATGTACGGTTTTTAATGTCTCTTTTAGTAGAAAAAAAAACATGTCAAGAAGTCGAAGGTGAACAAAAGCTCACGAAGAAAATATTTGTGAGGTACTTAGATTTTGAAAAAAATGCAGTGAGTAACCTTCGGTATAATCTTTATATTTGTGGAACATCAACCATGATCGATCTTGACATTGCATGAGTCGATAGAAAAAAGGTTAAACTATCTACCCATTATTATATTATATGCCGACATATCATTGGTCACTAAAATAGATACAATGATCAATTGAAAAAAATATGTAATCACCAGTATAAATATTAAGCGTCAGTACTAAAATTATCAGTAATCAATTGTAAAATGATCAGTTTATTAAACGTAAGTAGCAGTAAAAAATTTACAATTTATCAGTGAAATGATAACCTTTACGGATAGAAAATACATTTGAATAAATCAACGAGCCAATGAATAAATAAGAAAAAAGGTAAGAATACTTGAAAAAAAAGAAACTGAAAGCCGAATTATTGTATTAGTAAAGTAGATTTAACCTTTCCTGATCTATCACTTTTTCTTGTCTCATCGGTTAACGTTGTCTTGGCTAATGCTAGTAATTTATAGTATTTCAAACGGATACTCATAATTGCAACGTGTTTGCATTTAAAAAATGCTGGGCTGAAGAATTTACTGATCAACTATTAACTTGACTGATTTTGTAATTATGTCATTTATTGACTATAAATCATATTTCTTATATTATAGTTGAGAACGCATATTATTTGCAAAATGAATCAAGATCATCTTCAAAACTAATAATATATCTAGTAAGGAAAGAGAGACTGGCATTCTTTATCCACTTTATATAAAGATAGAGCAATGTCGACTCTAGATAATGCTAAAATCCGATTTGTTTTTCTTTTTGTGTTTTTAAGCTATTGTTGATCATACTGTACAAATACAATAGAATGAAATCATGATAAGTGAAACAGACAATAGGAAGGTGAGAATGACGTATCATTTACGCATGATTCATTTCTTCTCATTTGTTTTTTTTGCTTACCTTTGTATGAGATATGTCCCACGAGAATCATGAGTCATCATTGAAAATTTCTTGAGGAATGGGAAAAAAACCGCTTTGGCCATAAGCGAATGAGGCGGATTCTGTGTTATCACGCAATGTATCGATTGATATCAATCATAATTGTCGTAAGGGAGGTTCCTCATTACAATATTTACTCATCAATAACAGCAGCAACAAACATTAGTATAAAAATTGATCGTTTTGCTTGTGTCTCTTCAGTTACAGTTTTTGATTTCATTGATGTACAAAAATAAAGAATACTTTAGATTAATCGTTTCTGAATCGATATCTTTTCAACGCACGTTATTCTTTAGTCTCTCTCTCTTGTTCATATTTTCACTTACCGATATAGATTAAGTCTTATACTATGTAAGATACTTTTGTCGATTCATCGCTTACATAATTCCACCGTATCGAGTTATTAGAGTAGTTATCTTCATTTACTTTCTATTGCTTTAGATAGTAAAAAAGATATCAGCGCAAGAACAAATATGCATATGTTTCGGTCTATATTGCTCTATTCTCTCCTTTATGTTAATATATTCTTCAATGTTCAAGGCTATGACAACGATAAAGATGTTTTGCTGAGAAGCTTGGTTCGCCGAAGGCTTGTTCGCTCGAGCTGTTCTGATTCAAACCTATGTCTGTCACAATGGGGTTACTGTGGAACGGGAGAAGCTTATTGTGGAGCTGGTTGTCAAGCTGGTCCATGCACAGGAAGTGGTGGTACGACTCCTAGACCAGCCACAAATGGAGGCGGAAACACTGGAGGTAATACAGATCATTTTTTGGACAACAACCCATTCGCCTAAGTGTTTAATGCGATCAGTGAATAGTCGTTTTTCGAATTCACAAGATCAGAATCGACGGGTTCTGATTGCTTAGGGCATTTAAGAGACCTGTATTTTTTATTAGTATAACTTGATCGACAGAATGTTTATTGGAAAAAGGGAAACCTACACTATTTTGACTGAAAGCTCCTTTCATTCTAACTTTGAGATGTGAATGCTCATGTAAGAAATGCATCATGAGGTTCCCTAGTATATGTTATGATGGACTTGACATAGACGAATATTTTGATTTTTCGAGAAATGCGACTGAGTCTCCTAAAGATTGATCAGTATTTTACTAGACTGCATTGCGAACTTTTCAAAATTTTGTTTCCTCGATAATTCGAATGGATTTGGTTCAATTTAAATATTGATGTATATTCTATATCAGTTCGATGAATGTTGCCAAGTCAAACATGGTTAGAATCTATGATAAACTAGTCTACTGTATGAATAATCATTGAATGTAAAGAATAGCTTTTTCGACAGACGATGTATCGATATATTTTGGAAGATTTCAAAAACGTTATTTTCGGAAATGTTGCTCATAATTATTGCACAAATGTATTGCACGTTTGAAGCAGAAAAAATCATAGTCAGTCAGATATAGTGAATTATATCATTAACTAAAGAATTTCGAGACGCATCATTTAGAAAAACAGTCATATATGCGAGCTAGAGTGGAAAGAGCCATCATTCAAGTTAGTGAGAAGTTCGTCTTGTCTATAAGATCTGACCTTTGTGATTCGACCAGCGCTCTTGCATTCGTAGTGTTCATGAATATAACATTAACTTGTATTGTATAAAATAGAGAGATTCTGTATATACTGAATGTTTTTCGTTACTTGAATCCTAACCACTATTTTTAAGAATTCATCGACATGTATCCCAATCTGTAGATAGTTGAATAAAGTTTGGTTGTAACTGAAAGAATACTCTTAATATTAACATTTTTGTTTGATAAAAATTGTGCCGTTATGTATTTTTCTGTCCTAAAGCGTCTGAAAAGATTCTGGTACTTAGGGGTGAGCACAACAATCCTGACTTGTTGAGTTATACACCAAAAGTCCCTTGCTCTACACATCTCACTTTTAATCAAAATATGCTGAGGTTGATCTATGGATATTAAGATTGAATATGAGAAGAATCTGACGAACAATTCGATATTTTTTCAGAGGTTCCTAGAAAGACAGGGGATATAGTGATTACTTTCTTTTAGATCCCTAGCTATCGAGGATGTAATTGTTTGAGAGAGAAGTAACTCTTGAAAATCACGAATAGTTCGTCAAGTTGTTTAATATATTATAAGATGTCTGTTTCTCGTTTAGGTGACACTTTTCAAGGAGATGCTACTTATTATAGCGTTAGTGTTGGCTTCACAGCATGTGGAACAATGAATAGTGATAGTGAATATATCGCTGCATTGAACGCACCACAATTCGATCCATATACACCTAATGGCAACCCAAATAGAAATAGCTTATGTGGAAAGCTAGCCAATGTCGTTGGTCCGTCAGGATCTGTTACCGTGAAAATTGTTGATAGATGTCCAGCATGTAAGTATGGCGATCTTGATCTATCCGAAGCTGCTTTCAGAGCCGCAGTTGGAGACGTTAGCATTGGCCGTGCGAGAATTACATGGAAATGGGTTTAAACACATGTCATTGTAAACTTAGGCCTTTTTTCAAGAACTTTCTATAATATTGATTTACTTTTCATTTTTTTTTTTTAATGTCATAATCATCATTTTTTTTTACTCACATTAATCAATGTTTTTTTGGGGGAATAAATTTTCAAACATATATAGATTGCTGAGATGTCTTAATGTGTTAGAATGTCTATTCCCTGTCGAGAAAATTCTTGAGCTTTTACGTTCGATCAATATCAAATTGAATGTTCGTCAAATCATTGATGAAAAATGCCTTAGAATGACATGAGATTTGTTACCAACATGAAAAACTAAATCGAATCACTTATAATCTAGCTCTTTTTGTTGAAGAAGCTCTTTGTATTGACATAGTCAATCGGAGTTCTTCGGATTTTTCTTGTGGAAAAACATTGCTGCCCCAACTGGTTCTTTTCTTTCAAAGTAGTTAGCTTCTTTTAGATACCGATTGCAGTTAGAATTTTTAAATGATTCTTGATAATAACAAACACTCATATCCGAGTGAAGTTTGATTCTCTCTCCACTGTTATAAAAGGATTTCATCAGCAATTGAATTTTCATAGTGAACTGCTTTTATACGTAATTTTAATAGATCTGGCTTCAATTAAAAGCAGGACTGCCATCTTTGAGGTACAATTCATCGAAGGTAGCATATGTTTACACATGATCAAGATCTTGTCTCAAACCCATGCTTCCAGCAAGTAATAAGTGACAAATATTCAGCGTTTTTAATGAAAATTCACTGCACAGTGTAAACTAGCACTCCATGACGTCTTACATAGAGTACAAAGTGCGTACTCACTAGAATAAATGGAAGAATATTCGACGACGAATAACATCTCAATATCAATATGCTTTAAATTTGAATACCAAAGTCAATTGACATTGTAAAGGTACATTAATTGTTTACAATAAACGTATATTAGGGTCTATTTTCAACTATTCCTTTCTCCTCGATGTGCAACTACATTTTCAATCACAATGTGCGTCATTCAGATTGATATGAGAATAAGAGTTTATGCTTCGTAATGTGCTGTTTTCAATGGAGTCAAGAAGCACATTCACCCGATCATGAAACAATATTTATAAATCATGTCTCTAGATCATCACACACAATAACATGACTAATAAGCGATCTCTAGAGCTCATTTCCTTGATGCTCATCGAAGTGAAAGTTCCTTAGTTGATGTTTGAAGATTTTTACTTTCACTGGAATTGCCTTCCTTCTTAGATCTTCCTCTATTATAGCGCACTTACGAGGAAACATTCCAAAGTGATCCGCTCGATTTGTCCTCAAATTTTGCTCATATACAGAAGATTACTAGAGTAGCATAAGCTCTAAAGATTTGCTACTCTTGCTTAAATATAGTCGAAATAGCGGCTTTTTAGTAGATCTCTCTTGCAGAAGTTCAGCTTTCAAAAAAAAAATTATAATTCGGAAATTCCATCTGAAATTTTGTACGCATGCAGGTCTCGATTCGACTATCTCATATGCAAAGTTTTATCAATTTTGGATATTCCAATATCAAGATATAGTTTTCTCAATATATCGCTATCTTACACAGAACTCATAGAAAAGCATAGATGTATTGAAAAACTTATATCGTAGGAATACGATATCCATAACTGATGAAACTTTGTATACATAAGATAGATAGTCTAATCGAGACGTCCATACTTACAAAATTCCAGGTGAAAATTCCAAAATATAAGTTTTTGTCAAAAACTAAGCTTTCGCAAAAGAAATCTACTAAAAAGTGGTTATCTCAACTGGCTCTACGTAGGACCAGAATGCCATTAGAGTATACACTACTCTAATAACCTCCTACGTATGAGCATAATATGGAGACTAAGGAAAAAGGCTACTTGGAATCCTCCTTTGTTACATGAGGATACATGAATTTACGTGAGACTCGAGGTATGCAAGCAAACATATCTCTAGAAATTGATTATTTCACATTCATGTGACGAGTATGAGAAAGTATAGAATCAACAATAAATAAAAGGCACCACCACCTTCATCTTGTCTTTTTAATCATTGAAAGATGTATTAAAGAAACATATACGACAGTTGCGCCATGCGATACGTGTGATTTTATCATTGGCAAATGAATGAAAGCATCCATCCATAGCTGTTTTTCATCAATAAAATCATAAATATTTAAATACCATCATTTGATGCAATACTCGATTATTTATACAGAAAAGGAAGTAACAAAAAACCAAGCAATATTGATTTATTGTTTTTTTTTATACATGCATATTTTATATGTATTTTCAATAACACACAGAATTCTTTTAATTTGACAAGTCAACACGATTGTTATTTTAATATATAATAATAAACGAGAATAATAACGAACAAAATAAATAATAATATAATAATTTTTTGTTTGTTTTAAATACTTTTATTATTCGTAATAAAATAGAAAAATAATAAGAGAAGAAAAAAAGGAAGAGAAATAATAACAAGATAATAATATGAATAACGGTAGGCCTTTCGAATTATCTTTTTCAAGCGATTTTCGTAAAAAACAAGACGATTAACTGCCTATGATGCAGAGAAATAAATTGGAAGTTATACCACGAATTTTCCCCTAATGTTGTGGAAAGTGAATGCGTATTGGATAAGTTGTAAACGATATACAGAATGAGTTGTAAATGATATAGAGGTTGAAGCGCAAAATATTTTTAGAATCAAACAATCAATAAGTCAGTTGGAGATAACATATATAATTAGCTTTTTATAATATATAGACCAAGTTGTAGATGTTGTGAAGAATTTATTCGTATAGAGTTATTTGTGAAACATTTCTGATGATTACATTAATATTTGACTATAAATGCTTTTTGGCTATGGTAATAAATAGTTATGATGACTCGATTCATAGTTACAAAATTATTTGTATTAGTTGATAGTTCATTTGTTCGAGCGATGCTTTTTGTGATGATTATATATTAACTGTATTAGTTGGCAGTTTGAATGATGGTTGTTGATTTCGAAAGATATCATTCTAGAAATATATTTGCTTTCAATAAATCGAGAATATACATTTATTTAGAATAGATCAAATGATGACAAAGAAATTTTTCATAATCAAATCATTTCATAGTTAAATTATTTGACAATTAAATTTTTCATAATTAAATCATTTCATAATTAGGTTATAAAAATTGATGCATTGTCGTCAGAGAAGAATATTTTCAGGTAAAAAATCAGAAGCAAACAATTTGAGATATGTTCATAGATATATGAATTTTAGCACAAGTTCTCAAGAAGACAGACAGAGAGAAGAGAAGAAGAAGATAAAAGTAAATAAGCAAACAAAGTGCAATAGTAAAAAAGATTTTTATGTGTGTATAGAAGTAGAAGGGTGTGGGTGGGTGTGGATGTGAATGTGGGTGCGGGTGTGGGTGTGGATGTAGGTGTGACTCTACTCTTAAAGCATACCCGCACCCGCACCCACACCCCCACACCGATACCTTCACATCCACGCCCATACCCACCCACACCCACCCACACCCACCAAACCCACACACCTACACCCACATCCACATCCCACGCACCCTAGTTAAAACACGAATAGGCAAACATGAGCTGTGTTGAGCATTGTGTTTATACTGTAAGAAGGATGCCAAACATGGATAGATGGTATCATGAATTTTATTATTCAACATTTTCTCTAAAATTCAACAAGTATAAAATTCCTAGGTATCCATAATTTGGTTTAAAACATAAGAACGTATTCTTGCAATTCTACCCTGAATAATGTAACTTTTCATTAAGATAGAACGGATTCTTGTCAGTCTGTAGTTTGTAATAGAAAGAATTTATGTGAAACTTCGACAGTGCGATCGGGTATGTACAATTACGTAGAAATTAAGGCTGTGGGTGTGGGAGAGTTTATAAAGACCACACCCACATCCTTCACACAGAGGGTGCAATCTTGTCTTTGATGAGTAGAATCGTGCATCTAGTGTCAAAACTGCTATGATGCAATGCATAGCACTAGGAATGGATATTCATCTGAATGAGAATCAACACTGCTGTCATCAACTGCTTTTCTAAAAGAAGTGTGAGGTAGAAAAAGAAACAAGTTTTTCGGGAAAGAAGCCTAATTACACGTCATCACGAGCAATCATCAATCTCCAACAAGTAATTTAGCGTTTTTGATGATTAACATCGATGAAAGATATCTATTCAAATTGCGATCAATTGTAATTATTGTGTAAGGAATTTATGAGGACTTTATCTCTCCCTTGAGCATACGAATGTGAGGAATTGTGACGGTTCTCCTTTCATACCAACATTCTGTTGCCTGTGGAATAGCTATTTGCTGTAAAGGGGATGAGTCCAAAATCGTAGACGCTTTTGAAGAAAAGGTTTGACTGCGATCATTATTATGTAACCGTCGTTTTTTCTAAATTGATCCGGTCATTTTTAGTAATTACGCAACAAAGGCTGAAGCAACCGTTGTGTATTGTTTTCTTTTATTGAGGCTAATTTGAGCCCACCTGCTGATGCTCAATTCATACACCGGTATATCTGAGCCTGCGTAACTTTTGTTGACAACAATAGTGTGTAATCATGTTCGACGTTTCTTTTGTAAAGATCTGCACATTACTTTGACGACAATCCCTGCATAGGTAAAAACGCAATTATTGTGTGTGCAACAGGATACCGTATCTGGTCGAGCTTTGCAGCTTGTATTTAACTCATTCTCATCATTCAATATTTACCCTCGTTTGTTGCAAGATAGTGAAATATTTTTCGTCATCATTGTCGTCCCTTATATAGAACTCCTTTCTATTGAAGTTGCGTGATGATGCTTAGCCACAATAAGAAATATCAGTCGACAAACAATGGCCATAATTATTTCTCCGCTGTCTCTCCACAGTACGGGTGTGGGTGTAGATCGGTATATTTGTAACACATACAACGTTACAGACACCCACACTCTTTCCTCCGTGTATCATCTTGCTGATAGGAAGAATATTTGCACAAGACCTTTTTTCTTTGTCTTATTAAAGACATCTTTGATAATATGTCTTATATAGGCATATAAGTTGCATATACATATAGATACGAAGAATAGCTGATTCATTGTCGACAACGGTTTGTCTTTCATTTTTCTTTCTCGAATACACAAATGTTCTCGATTTTTCTTCTGTCCTTGATCGGTGTCGTGGTTGCTCAACAACCGCGACCATGTGCATCTCCATCTCAATGGGAAGCACTCATCATCGATCATATTAACGATGAGAAAATTACCGTACAAGGTAAGCTGAGCTATGATTCACTGTATCAACGTGAACGATTCATCGAAGAAGTCGTTGTTGGCGATGACTATTACTATGAGACCATCGCCTTATTTCAAGCTCAGCTCGAGTTTGTGATCAACTTGACGGCACGCAACTGCTCACGCCTTCCACTTACACGGCCGTGGCGTGACTTCGCTATTAGGCCAGATGCTCGCTCGTACGGCGAAGCCTACATCGGCTCTTCTGCCTCGCCCAGTACCGGTCTACTTGTCACTATTTGGTGAGTCAATTGATTCCATCTTCATTCAGCATAGACTATTCATTGTGAATAGGGGTGGTAATTACACGACGCCATCGAATGACACTGTCAATTATATTGGAATGTGGACTTATGAAGCCTGTCTTCCAGTTTCCCAGACGTCTACGCATCCCAAATACGGCACAAGTCATCAGTCATTCTACGATGTTTCGGGCGGTATTAGTGATCCAAATGTGTTCATTCCACCCCGAGAATGTCTGTCCGACAAAGAATACGCCATGCGACACACTCTCTTTGGCGCTTCGCTAAATTAGCCGAACATATTAGATCATAAATGATCGAGGAGATCCTTTCCATTCGATTTGTCCTAAAATTTATCAATACTTGTTGAAAGTTGCAGAAAAAGTTGATGTATGCGCTTAATCTTATTCGAATTAGCACGATTTCATATCGTATTTAGGGCTACGAGTAGAAATTAACACATGACACGTATACTAGGAAAGTATTGATACGAGTAAATACTCTAATTAAATATCAAATTAATTTTATGTAAATGCTATGACCAGATTCGATTGTTTGGCTGTTTGATTCGTTCAGTGACCTGATTTTAAGATGATTCGCTGAGATAAGGCCATCAGATTATCCCATAATTTCGGATGAGTTTTGGCTATTCTGGGATTTCGAAATCAGACCACTAATGATACAACTGAACGAGTGAAAAAAGGAAAGAAAAAGAAAAGTTAATTGGTTTGGGAGCACTCAGGTTCGAATCAGATACCTCTCGATCTGTAGTCGGATGCTATACGATGAACTATGCTCCCATGATTCAACAAAGCCTATCTACTACATCATGAAAGCCTTTGTCAAAACTCGACTCGATTCTATCAGATTGAGCTATACCATATCGTTGAAAAGTGCTGAGCTCGGCATCTCACCCAGAAGAAGTTGATCCGTACAGATGTGGCGTCAAGTTGGATAGAATTGAAAATGAGGAAGTTATTCGAACAATGAGTGCATTCACATGCTACGGAGAAGTTTAACGAAGGAAGACATGGTGGCACAGATCTCTCCATCTTATGCACAAATCAGCTGGATCGAGTTCGAGGGAAGATGCTCGTTGAGTACATAGGCTGATAAACTGTTCAACAAGAGCAATATCACTGTAAACAATTTTCTTTGCTCGAATGATCTTCCTAACGGACGAAAAGATCTAGTTCAAGGAGGAATTTGGGTGTGGGTGATAGAAGGAGACACTCGGACGCACACCCGAAATGTCTGTTTTCTGCGTTTAATATGACTTAATTTTGTGGAACTCCTGGGGTGTGGGTGTGGGTATGAATGTGGGTGTGGGTATGAATGTGGGTGTGGGTGTCGATGTGGGTGTGGGTGAACAGAAGATATATACGATATAAGTTATAAGATCCTATGAAAGAAAAAACTGATGATTATGTAACATAGATTCGATATTATTGTTCATATTTTCCATTTTTTCGAATTTGCTTTAACAAATGTGTTTGAGTTAAAAGATATTTATAAAATTGTTCACACGAATAATTATGATAAGATTTAATTTCGCTAAAAAAGCTGTTTAGAAAAGTTCAGAATTCAGGAGAAAAGCAGGGAAAATTATCAAAAACAGAAAAAATCAGACGAGAGTGCTCAAATCAAAAAAAATCAGACTGTCAGAAGGAAATCAGAAAGGTATCCAAATTTCAGACACTGTCCTGACTTTTCAGACAATCTGGCAACCCTGGTAATGACACTAAATCGGGCTCGGATTCTCAACATCTAAGTGCGCCATTAGGTATTTTTGTTGATACTCAAAATAGAAATAATCTTTATGTTGCTGACAGAAACAATCACCGTCTTCAAAAATTCTTAGGTAGCTCATTGACTAGCAGTGGTATCACCGTGGCTGGAGGCAATGACGCCGGATCTGCGACCAATCAGTTAAATTCGCCTACTGATGTATATGTTGACAAACATGAAAATATTTACATTGCTGATAGCAGTAATAAACTGTTAGCATCCATGATGATTCACTTGGACGCTAAGCGATGATTAAGATGCGCCTTCTAGTCTAATTGGCTTAGGACAACTGCCAGGATAGCAGGATGTATGGGTTCGATTCCCATGAAGGTCATCTTTTTCATCGTTCTGTCACTTAACATCAGTGACACTGCTTGTCTCTTTCGTTCTATACATATTAAAGCTAACATCAACGAATTCAAATGTGGCCGCAAGGTGCAACCAGTGGTATTACTATTGCTGGTGAAAATGGATCAGGTGAAGAATTAAATCAAATCAGTTTTCTCTATGGTATGTGCTTCCACGAAAGGACAAGTACACCGTACGTAGTAGACTTCTTTTATAATCGTATTGTAAAATTCCCAAATGGAAACCATGATGGAATTATTGTTGCTGGACAGAAAGGAGAGGAGTCTAATTCAAAAAGTATATCAACTCCAACTGGTGTTTATGTGGATGAATGTGAAACAGTGTACATTGCTGATGCAGGAAACGATCGAATACAAAAATGGTTAAAAGGGGCTACGGAAGGTATTACAGTTGCTGGCGGCTTTGGACGAGGATTGAATGCTAGTCAATTCAATGGACCGTGGACTATCAGAGTCGATAAATACAATAATATGTATATTATCGATGCATTTAATGCTCGTGTCCAAAAATGGGCACCAAATGCCAATGCTGGAGTGACGATCATTGGTGGAAACGGTTTTGGTGATAGACCAGATCAATTTTCGTATGCTTATGGTTTAGCACTCGACAGTGAGGGAAATATTTTTGTCAGTGAACTTGGAAATAATCGAATTCAAAAGTTTAGCATTCAACCGGAAACGAATAGTTGTTGATTGAATGTACTTTGAAAATAAAAGTCGAACTTTGGTAAAATATACTTTTTAGCTTTTTTTATTCAACTCTTATCTTACATCGACCAATATATTTAGTCTACGATCGATTGGTCGATTAAAATTTTACGTATTTTGTTTTTATAAAGACCTTTATTTGAGTGGATTGACCTGATTGGCCCTGACTACTTACGCTTCATGTAAATTTTCTAGCACACAACATAAAAACGTAAATTTAAAAGACCAGAAAAGAGTTGCAGTTAGAAGTCACAGAAAAATACATCAGAGAGAGTGCAAAGGAGTAGTTGAGGCTTCAGCTTGGGTTGGTTAATTAGATGGTTCTTGACTAGCGAATTGCGGTAGTTTGTCAAAGAAAGTGGGGGAGTGTTGGTAGAATTCGGTCAGGCGGGTGCTAGGTCGTCCTCTCGGTAGTGATTGAATACAGGATTTTTCCATATAGTGGTAACATCTATTGTTGATAATGGTTTTATTCATTCGATAATAGGCAATTAGTTCTTTTTCAAATCGTTCAATATTGTTGAGTCGCTTGACTAGGCTCTTCTGAAATTTCTCTTCCAATGTAGGGAGGAGAAATCTGTTGTGAAGATTTCTAGTCGGACATTCGAAAAGCTGATATATTATTGGTAGGCAGCGCTTATAAAAACTATTGATTCTCTCCATCAATGAATTTGAGAGGAGAAAATAAATCGTTGCCATAGAATATAAATATGGCCAGATATAAGTATTAAAGAATAGTAATTTAGGTTTGTAGAATGTAGGAAATTGTTGATGGATATGTTTCATTATTGCGTACGTTTGACGATATTTCTTCAATTGATCATCAACCATGTATTTGAAGGAAAGTCTAGAGTCCAGTTGATACCCTAAATATTTAAAGACTTTAGTTTGCTCCAAAGAAGTCCCATCATAACTAATATTTAATTTAGGATGTTTGACAATATGAGTGAATACTACAAACTGAATCTTTTTGCAATTAATCGGTTGATGCCATCGCTTCGCGTAGTTATAACGTTTTTCCAAGTCTTTATTCATTCGTTGTTCAATATCGATTTTTTGTTTTTGGAAATTACAATAGATATTTGGGACGTATGTGCTACCCAGATCATCAACATAGAGATGGTTATTTTCAGATCTCTCAAATATTTGTTGTAAGTCGTAATGAGCAACAATATATGCTATAGCTCCAAAAACGCTTCCTTGAGGAGCTCCTCTTGCTATAGTTATGTTGTCTGATAGAAGACTGTTGAGATCAATAGTCATTGTTCTGTCTTTGAAGTAACTTGTTATCCATAAGAGATATGGGCTTGGACAATTTAATCGATTTAGTTTTAGAAGTAGGCTTTGTTACCATAGCATGTCAAATGCTTGTTTGAAGTCTACAACAAGAACTGGTGTGAAGGTATTGTAACGAAGGGAGCTTATGAGTTGTTCAAGAAGATGGTTTATTCGTGAAATTGTGCTTTGATTTGCTCGATCACCTGACTGTTGTCATGGTAGAATATTATGACTTGTCAGCCATTTCTGGAATCTTAGCAGGAAGAGTCGTCCATATACGTTCCCGAGGACAGCCAAAAGTCAAATAGGACGTAATTGTTGAGTGGTCGGCGCCGGATAGTCCGTTTTGCTAAAGCATATTGTTCGTGCTTGTTTCCAGTTTTTACTCCAATATGCCGATGCAAACAATGCATTATACTGGGGTGCTAGTATATGAGCATAAATTTCCAGTTATCGTTTAATCATTTTATTTGATATATGATCAAAGCCGGAAGAATTCTTCGAATTCATCTCTCAAATTATATTCCATATATCCTTTGGTGAAAATTTTAGATCCGTGTCTTGACAGGTCAGTTGAATATCATCAAATTCAGCTTTAATCAGTTTCTTCCATAATTCATGTGCCTCTTTGTCTGTTTGATCATTCATATCAGTGATGGGTGGCATAAATCTTGATATAAGGGTGGGTGTGAGTGTAGATGTCGATGTGGGTGTGGATGTGCGTTTTTCTTCAATCACCTGCACACACACCCACCCACATCCACACCCCTTATTAATCGTCCATCTCTTTTGCTACTGAATCAACTTCTTCCTCTTCGTCTACCAATTGTTTCTTGACTTCTTCGATGAATCGATCAGACTTCTTGAACATGTCTTCGATCTGGCGTGTTTCATTAATATATCCCATAGCAGTTGCTCTACTTAAAGATGTCATCCATTGGTAGGCCAAATGTCCAACATCACTAAGACTAAAGTTAACATTTTTGTCACGAACGTAGTTTTTCAAACCAGCACATGCTAATTCAATCGGATTGAGTATGCAATGTTTGACCGGCAAGCTATGAAAATACATTCATCAATATAAAAATAGTTTTGAAGGAGTTCAACTATCCGTAAAATATCGACATTGTATTTTTTTGGCTGCTTCATCGATCACATAACGTTTTGACGGTAGATTATCGAAAGCGAGCACAAGTAACTCGGCTTTAGTGGCTTTAAAAGGGACTCTGATATTATGATTTATTAACCATTGTACGACAAGTTCTTTTCACCATGCTCTCTTCGGAGGGATAGTGTCTTCAGTAAGTTGATTATGCCAAGTCGCATTATCAATAATCAAGACAATCTTGAGATGTTGGCCTAGACATGTCAACGGTAACATTCATAGTGAAATGTCAGAAAGTATATTACCTAGCTGTTCTCTCAAAAGAGAAGCTGTTCGATCAATCCAGGTCAGAAAGTGTTTCGAGTCCATACTATGATTCTCATCACATTGGAATATATCGATTGTTTCCTTGTAAAAACCCGATTCGTTCCGAAGAGCAGAAATCACTAGTCGTTTTCCTATAATCATAGGTTATCAGTTGAGATATTAGAGAAATAATGAATACCTTTATTTTGACTATGTCGCATTCGACCTACACCTGTTGTTCCATCAGTCCATACAAAACGCCTCTCTTCGTTTTTGTTGCATCATGTTTCATCATGCCAAAAAATCTTAGAGCCATCGTTGCGCAGTTCATCAATAGCAGCAAAGTAGCACGCACGCGCAGCCATAAATGAGGGGTATCGAGTGGTACAACGACTTTCGATGTTCACTTGTATACAAATTCAATTTTTCTCACTCAACGCCACAGAGATGTTGTTATCTGAATAGGAAAATGAGAACCTTCTGCCAGAATACGGACAAGAATTTTTTTGATGTTAGGATAGATTCGTTCGGCTAAAAGAGAATGAATATGAAATCTAAAAAAAAACGATCATTCGTGCTAATTATAGACGAAAATGATGATGATGATCTCGATCGTAAATTTCGAAGTCAACCAAGCACCTGAAGTTTTTGATTCTCTAATGCCTGTTGTTCCTCCTCCATTTTTCTCTTCCTTTCTAGCATGTCATATTCGATTTGTTTCATCTCACTCTTTAATCTTTCGACAGGCCTCATAGAGATATCAAACATAGATGATAGTTGTTCATTAACATTGAGCAGTGGGATTACTGGTCCAAACTTCTCTTTTTCGACAAATTTGATGGCATTGAAAAATATTTGTTTCATGTCTTGAGAAAATTCATAGTCTTTAGGCATCTTTATAGTGAACGCCGACAGTACAAATAACTATTCACAGCTGAAAATTCGCTATGGTACAATCAGTAAGAGAAATACCCGAAACAGAACATAAAAATATATGATCCAATCTACGTACAGTCCTAAACGTGTCGCTTTTGATCATAAGTATTTGTGAAATATAATGTATGTATTTCAAGTTAACAGTGTAATAACATATAAAAAGTAATATCGTACAATCGTTAGTAATAGTATTTTGATAGAAAATGATAGTTGTTCTATATTTAAAAGAACATTGTCAATTGATTTGTCATCATCAAAAACATCAGTAATGATAATTTGAAAAATATTTTACACAAGGTAAAATTGATAAAAACTCGGTCAAATACCGTTATCATTTTGCTCACAATCTTTGAACGAATCGAGATAAAAATTTTGGCCTTTTGTAGATTTGTAGAGCTTGAGTTGGCGGTTCTAGTCCACTCCGGAAAGTTTAAAATTGATCCTATCTTCATAGAGCAATAGGCTACTCTTTCAAGGAGACCATGGATCACTAGTTATTAATGAAATGAATCTCAACAATTTTATATGGATAGATGCGCAGATATGTCTCTTTCCAAAAGTGAAAACTGCAGCTTTCTATCTTGTACCTATCTAAAGTTATTCAAAAAAATATCCGCCCGCCTTCTTTTTTTGGAATGGGCAGTAGTACTTTTATTATAAACGAAAAATAAAGACAAAAAATGTCCATTTTATTTTATAATATAAAATAAACAAATAAATTTGGAAATATCGGCAGTATTTTATATTGAAAACGATACAGTTTAATAGAAAAAATATGAACGAAAATGTCTTTTCAAAAGAAAAATTTTATATATATATACGTAGGGCACTACAAAATTTTTGTCATACAGCTCTTCTAGAAATGGTAATTTGAGGACATCTAGCCTATCATAAGAGATAAACATATTTAGGATTGTGTGCAAAATTCCAGTCTTCCACGTATTAGCCATCGTTCTATTTTTTCATTTTTTTCGTGTCACCCCCACATAATTTTCAACATGAGTTTTGAACTCTCCCGTGAACAATTTCGCACAATAATTTTGTATGACTGGAAAATTGGTTTAACATACAAGGATAGTCATGCCCGTTTGGTGCAGGCATGGGGGGAGCAAGCACCTTCTGACCATACAGTCTTCAACTGGTTTCGTGAATTTCAACGCAATAAATTCAGTGTTCAAGATGCTCCTCGCTCAGGTCGTCCTTCAACATCTGTTACTCAACAAACCATTGATGCTGTACGGACATTAATTGAAGGTGATCCTTATTCAACGTATCAACAAATTGAGACCATATTGGGCATCAGTTCCACAGCAATTAATTCGATTATTCATGATTATTTAAATCTAAGAAAAGTTTGTGCTCGGTGGGTGCCACATACACTAACCGACGACCAAAAACAACTCCGTGTTCAATTTTGCGGTCATTCACTAAAGAGATTTGAAGAAGGTCAATCCCGTCGTGTATTTGACATTATAACAGGTGATGAAGCTTGGTTCTATCATTATGATCCCGAACTAAAAGAACAATCAAAGTTTGGATGTCGACAACTGATCCACATCCAACCAAAGTCCATCGAAACAAAAGTGCCGGGAAAAGAATGGTGGCAATTTTTTTCATGAAATCTGGTTTAATTAAATCTGTTCCATTAGAAACAGGTGCTACGGTGAACGCAAACTGGTATGTCAACACATGCTTACCACAAGTCTTCACAGCGGTATCTGAACGAAGAGAAACGCGAGGTCTTCGAGGTCTCATTTTTCATGACGATAATGCAAGGCCGCATCGAGCATGGATTACCAATGAATTTTTGCTGGAAAATCACGTAGAACAATATCCAAATCCACCATATTCTCCAGATTTAAGTTCTTGCGACTTCTTCTTATTTCCAAAACTCAAGAAGCAGCTGCGTGGAATTCGATTTAACGACGATAATGAAATGCTAACTGCTTTAGAACAAGCCATTGACAGTCTCACAAAAGAAGATTTTAAAAACTGTTTTGAAGACTGGTTTATTCGAATGCATAAGTGCATTGATGCTAATGGACAGTACTTTGAAAAAATTAATTAAAATCCTCCTCTGAATATTTATCCTAAAGGCGTATGAAAAAACTTTTGTAGTGCCCCACGTATATACAGCTTAATTTAAGCAAGTTTTTTTTCATTACAAGAAAGCATTCTATTGATCCTGGTCTTTTTAAATAAGATAAGAACTCACGATTTGTATATACTTTCTCTATCATCCGACAACGATTGTAGTCACCTGTGACTTCACGGTATGTATACTTGCTTCTTCAGTGGTTTGATTTTTCTAATCTCATTCTTGTCGTTCCAGATATTCCCCCCTCCTCATAATAGAAGCCTCTGGAGGCTTCTAAACTGTCCACCATCCAAAATTTGCGGAGGGATTTGTATTAAGTCCTATGACTTTTCAATGGTTTTAGATACAAAAAAAATTCAAACGACTTTCTCGAAGATTTTGAGTTTTGTGTATTCATCAACTGATCTAACAGCAGATTAATGCTAGAGAAAGTTTATTCAAATAGTGAAAAAAGGTACAGAGTAAGAACACAAAGATAGGGAGCCAGTAGAAGCGAAGAAGCAGCAGAGTTGGCAGACATAATTCTCTTGATCCATCGATCGATCTCTCGATTGACCTGTTCTGGGTTTTCTTCCATCACCCAATGACCAGTGTCCACTTTAATTATTTCCAAGTCAGCGATATAGTTCTTTTGTCTGTCAGCAGCACCAATAATACCAATATACTCTCTGGTGCCTTCAAGAAAGAGCACAGGTCGTTGCACTGTTGCATTAAGAGTCTTCTCATACTCCCAATCAACGTTAGCAATTACTGCTTTGAACCAATTCAATTTTGGTTGCATTCCCCTAGCAAGATAGTCATGAACTGTGGCATAGTCTTCTCGTGTCATGTACGAAGCACGATCAGTTCGTTTTCCATTGGTCACCCATTCTCGTACCTTACCACGTGGAGCAACATCCGTTCTGGCAAGTGTCGAATTACTCGCGAAGAGAAGGTCGATAAAGCTATCCATATTTCTCTCAATAATCTGTGCTGCATCGTTGGCTTCGAAGAATTCCCAATAGCCAATACTTTCATAGCCATTAGCTAGCAATGACTGTTGAAGAGCTAGAGTCAAGTTGAATTTTACTGGTGGGCTATATGCAACGCTGAGGAGCACAGTGCCTATTGTTCGCTCAGGATGGTACAAAACAAACCGACTTGCCGTTCGCGCTCCCCAGTCATGTCCAATGACGAAGACTTTGGAATTATCCAAGCCCACACGTTTGAGAAGAGCAATCAGATGCTCGATCATTGATTTGCTGTTGTATTCATTTTCGTTTAACGGAGAATAGGTTTTACCATAGCCCATTAAGTTAGGCACTAGACATCCGTAGCCTAGCTCTGAAAAATATTTAGTTTGATGACGCCACGAATGAAACGATGATGGAAAGCCATGAAGAAATAAGAGAGTTGGTTTGTTGGCTACGGCTTGGACATGAATAAACTCATACTTAACAGTGGAAGAAATTTCAATAGTTTGTGTCGTTGCAATGTTGTCGATTGATGAAGGTGCACAGACGACAAATTTGATGAGTGTAATGATGAGACAAAAATACAAGGTATAATCTGTCAAGATCATCATGTTGTGTCTGAATATCAAATGTAGAATGTGCACACCACAATTCACTTCACTCTGCTCTGTATTTTCTTCTAGTGTTGTGTGAAGTATTCACGCTTGCTCATCTTTTGGCGTATTTAATAAATAAAAAATTTAGTCTATCGGTGTATTGACAGACTTGAAAGAAATATAAGATTACGACAGCGCATTTTACTAACTGTATTGACAGATTAGACATAGCGATGAAATTACAGCAGCATTATTTTACTAAGTGTATTTACGTATCCTTCACTTTTGATATGGTTGTGGCTGATGCCATTTTCAATTACGTTTAGAATTATCGGAACAAACAAGTTTTTTTTCTTTCAATTTTAGCGAGTTTGCGAGCTGTCAGTCATGTTACTTTTGGATAATTCTATACGATCTGTACGCGGTTGGAGATAGTATTTTTTTCAGGGCTAACGCTGTGATTTCCAATAGCATCAATAACAAATTGTATGTCAAATTAGAGCGCACCGAAAATGGCATTTATTAGTATTACACAGGAAGGGTTATGAAAACTTTTTAATGTCAAACTTAAGAGTTCCGCCTTAGAAAACTCATTTTTTCGAAAAAAATCGGAGTTGACTTTTTATCATAGGAAGATGCGCCCAAGTTTTCACTTTCACAATATACATGCCGTTTCTCCAAAAAGATCACGTTTTAATAAACTAATCAAAGGAGATTGGAGCCCCATTACCATATTTTTTGACACAGTTTCAGGCTTTTCGGAAGTTTTTCAGTTTTTGAAAGACATTGCTTTTCTATTTTAATTAGTGTTAGCGTCAGTGGTGATACACTCTGACGCTAAACGAAGAATTGGTTGTCTCTTCTAGTCTAACTGGCTTAGGACATCTGCCCGGATACCAGAAGGTATGGGTTCCATTCCCATGAAGGGTATCTTTTTCTTCGTTCGGTCACATTCGATCAGTGGCACTGCTTGTCCTTTAGCTCTATGCATATAAGAGCTAACAAGGGTGTGGGTGTAGGGTGGGGTTTGGTGTAGGTATGAGTGTGGGTGTGGGTGGATGGGTGTGAGTGTGGATGTGTGAGAATGAGAAGAAGACTAACACCCACACCTACACCCTCAAGAGATCCGATCTATCAATGGATATGTCAAGCCACATGGAATAATTAATTATTATTACATTAAACCAATATTGTGTAATTTAGCATTGCATAGCCGGGGAGCGTGAGTTTCCCTCAATCACTGACTGTGAAGGGCTGTTATATTTAATTTGGTAGACATTTATTAATGATTAATTATTTGATCGTACGAAATATAATTATGAATATGATTATATTCATTTATTCTTGATAAATCTTCACCTGTGCAATGAGAATCAAAAGAAATATTATTTCGTACTTCATATCTCTATTGACATACACACAAGTAACGTTCATCGGCATCAATGGTCGATTCACTGGACTCTAGACTGACAGAAGCATGACAAACAGACGTTCGTACTTTTGCGGTCATTTGTGGCACAGAAAAGGTCCTTTGTCCCATAAAAATGGTCATTAGTGACATAGAACTGGCCATTTGTGCCATGGCAATGGTCATTTGTGCCATAGCAATGATTATTTGTGCCACAGAAATGGCCATTTATGCCATAAAAAATTATCATTTATGCCACAGAAATGGTCATTTGTGGCATAGAAAAAGTCCTTTGTTCCATATAAATGATCATTTGAGCCATAAAAGTGGTCATTAGTGGCATAGAAATGGCCATTTGTGCCATGGAAATGGTCATTTGTGGCAAGCGCTTGTTACAGACAAACAGACACATGTGAATTACGGTTTCTAGACCCTAGCCTTTCAGTCTAGGGAATAATGAATGTATTCATTTATTAGTTCTTTATTTTTGGAAAATTGCTTTAAATCATTAATTAGATAAAAGATTCTTTTTTTTTCCCTTTCGAGAATCGAATATATTCAATCTTATAGAGATTCTTAAACTAGAGAATCGATGCATATAATAATATGCGTTTCTATTGTAGAATGTTGTCCAAAAAAGGATATCAAGAAATACGATTACAACTTAACAATATTCCAGCAACATTAACAAATAAAAAACAAAATAGTCTTCGTAAATATCTCAATAAAAATATCAAGAAATATGAATGTTCAATGAATTTTATGCCATTTGAACCATTACCACATATAACGTACTTCATCAATCGAACAACAACTGAAGCATGTGTACGACAACTTATTCAAGCAGCAACAGTATCATCGGAATTTACCATTAATACTGAATCAATAAATATATATAGAAAAGGCAAGAAGCCCGCATTGATGAAATTGCAGATTTTCTTACCACATAATTCATCATTTGTTGTATTAATTGAAATGTATCACTTACCAAATGAAAATCATATTTGTTTCAAATTAACTCGAGAATTAATTGGTATTATTTTTTCTTCAAATAAATAAATTCATATTTGGGGATCAAAAAATGAATTATATCCATTTATTATATTTAAATTATTTTCACGTGAACAAATTGATCAATTAGATTCAATTAATTTACAAAAACAATTCAGAGCCTTTTGGCAACAACAACATCCATATCGACCGTCTAATTTAACTTCAACCACTAATTGTGATTGCGAAAATTGTTTAGGTATTGGTTCATCTTAGTCTTTACAAAATGCTGTAAAATTCGAATTGAACGAATACTTATCTAAACAATTAACAAATGAAGATTTTCACAGTGGATTAGACCCTAATCTTTATTAATTAAATTCAAATGAAATGCGCTATCGACAACAACTCAGTACTTATGCGTCATACGATTATTTGTCTATGCAACGATTAATAATACAGATGAAAAACAATTGATTTAGAGTAGGAAGGGGTAATTTGGCACACGAAATTGAATTTTTGTGTTGCATCACTCATAACTTTTTTATTTTAAATGATAGAAAAAAATTTTTGGTACAAAGTATGTAGAAAAAATATTTTTCTATCGAATGGTGTTTTTACTTTCTCAAAATCTTTTAAAATAACGTTTTCATGATGATTTTAGTGAGATCTACTAGACGCTTTGCCAAATCACCCCGCATGGGGTGATTCGGCAATTAATGTATATATGCGGGGTGATTTGGCAATCTCAGCTATTTTTCTAATAAATAGTAAAATCTAATTGTTCGAGTTATTTTAAATGAATTTTTGATAAAAATTATATCATTCGATAGCCCAAACATTTCTCTACAACCTCATACTAATCTTTGTTCTCACTTTTTTACCAAACCAATGCACGATCATTTACAAAAAGAGCACTTAAGAAAAAAATTTCTGCCAAATCACCCCACACGGGGTAATTTGGCAATTAATGTAAAATTACGGGGTGATTTGGCAAACTCAGCTGTTTTTGCTGGTACCAATAAAACTAATTTTTTTTTAAGATAAAAAAAGATTTCCATGATATTTTTTTTACAGAAATGTTCCACATAAAAAATTACACAAGACTAAAGCATTTCTTTACTTATTTCTCTAATAATTTTTCAATGTAGTAGGGATACTACTCATAAAAA
>CAJNOP010000171.1:74994-113285 GCA_905250075.1 Rotaria sp. Silwood1
CCTAGGTCTTTGTCTCATTTGCATGCACATCATTCGTCTCTGAATGCCTTTTTTCTTTCCCTGTCCTATTTTCCTATCAATGCTATTTCTTGTTCATTACTCTTTGTAAACGTTACCGTTTTTGGTTTAAATTATCAACGAGTATCCATGTAAAGGCAAAATAGCATCAACTTTGATAGTAGTAGATGATGTTACAGTGAGATATAATAAAATAATTAAATGAAGATGCAACAATTTATATTGGTTTCTAGCCAACGAAATTGAATATAATGCATAATATGTGTGAATAATATATTGCAATCTATCTGATTGATTAACTATAATAAGTTATCGGCACATGATTCTTTATGAAGCCTCTCTCTTGCAATAGAAGACTACTATTTAGAAAATAATCCAGACGGATCAACAGCTCATAGTATATCTGTTATTGATTTGTGTTAAAACTGGAAGCCTTCAAAGTTTTTAGTAATATTTTACCTGGAAATGAAGAGGTTGTCCAAAGTTACACAAAGGTTTCATCGGAATTCATCTCTTTAAAAATAAAACATGTTGCTTAAATAAATCGATTCTCAAAGAACATCTCAAAGACTATATTCATATTAGAAGATAGCTTCAAGAAGCGTAATCTGAAAAACTCGAATAGAAAGTAATAGTCTTCTATTGTGGAAGGGATTCTAATCGATTTCGATGATAAAACATTAATTATAGTTGTTCTATGTTCATAATATTACTTGATTAAGTTTTCTTTAAATAATAATTGATTATAATCACAATGATTTTGGTTTTTTTTTACGTCCCGATCTTTTTTGACACATTACCGGTTGCTCGCTTTTGGTGTTCTGTTTTTATGAATATGCAACCTCACACAAAAGCACTCTTTTCTCTTCCTTTTGGGCGGGAAAATTTTTCGAAAACATTTTGCTGTTTGGGGAAATTTTTTATTTTTGCAGCAGATTCTGCACCACTGGTGCTATCAACACATGCACCCACTTGCACACCCACACCCAAATGACGATGAACCATGCCTGAGAAAACCCAGGAATTGAAATTTTTCCAGCTAGAAATAAAAGTCAAGTTATTGGAAAAAGTGATGTACCTTTTCAAAAAATGAGTAAAAAATTAGGATCAGAAAAAAAACCATCCGTATTTTTAGGATTTCTCTTCAGAAATGCATTCGATTCAGTAAAAAGTTTAGAAAGTAAATAGCTCATCACTCTCTACAACATACCAAAGAATCAGCCAGTGGTGAGATATCACTCCATCATTGATGTTTGTGCCACTTAGAAACTCACTCGTATAATACTTAAGTGTTACAAAAACAAAGTAGCTTAGGAAGTGAGTCCGCTTCTATGTGTTCAATATTCTTCGTTTAACTTTCCTCCTTGACTGCCAACAAAAATAAATCTGATTAGTTTTTGTAGGCAAAATAATTTGAATTTCTTTTTCTCTTAATTAATAGTCATAATTGGCATGGAGATGACATATGTATATACATGGATATATATGCTTGTATCATAAAGAAATGAAATAGTTTAACAGCTAGTCATAGACGAACTACGGCAACAATAGATGCATAAGACGCTTTATTTTGAGGATATGAATGTGGTTATACACGAACTGAATACCCATTACCTCAAGTTACAATAAATTAATTCAGTATATTGTGTTTTGTTAAATTTAAAGTCCTTGAAAATATTTGCTTTATTTCTAGTAGTGTAAAAACCGAATGCATGAAATTAGCAAATTGTAGAAATCAATCCTCGATTACAAAAAAAATGGTGTGAGTTTGAAAGAAGAGAATACCAAAAGCCACAGTAACATCCCATCTTGTATCCTTTGCCATCTTTAACTTGGACACTTTCTACAGATATATGGTTCGGAATGACATGATCTCGAACAAAGAAAGTACATAAGTCGCAATAACAACGCATTTGAGAACAGTCAATATATGCACACACTTGAGGGTGTGTGGGTGTGGGTAGATGTGGCTGTGACTGTTGGTGGGCATGAAGAAAAGACCCACACCAACACTCACACACCCATACCCGGCATTCTCTTATTTGTCTATTCACTATTGTCATGAGGTCGACCAAGATAGCAACTCTCTAATCTGTGGATCTATAAGGCTCTATGTATTCAAACATTGTTTATGCTAACTACTACGATGATAAAACCGGTGATACCATAGATGGCAAATACAAGAAGGACCGTCGTTTATTGTATACTGCTTCCTCAATAAATAAGACTATTGCTCATCGTCTCAATAGTGATCTCTATTTCGATTCTAGTTTAGATAAAAGAACTCTCACTCATCTTTTTTCTGTCATTGAATTTCTACCGTCACAGCCAAATCGATTAATTATACGAGGTACGCTTCAACAGAGATTGTGAGTGTGTGGGTATGGGTGCGAGTGACTATGAGTATTAGTCATTATCTACCTGACAACCGGCATCCACACCAAATACATTAGCTGATCAAACATATGAAGCATGAAATCCATTTAATGAATTCCATTGAAGATGTAGAGAAGCACTTCGATGATAATCATCTGAAGCATATGATGCATGTTTTGAAAAATGATGTATACCACCATCAGGTGGAACACAATCGATAATATTGGAGAAGTATTCATTAGGTAATGGTTATCGGAATAAGAGGCATACACTGCTGGTGATAAGAATTACTTTAAAAGAAAATAAGTATTTGTTTATTTAAATAAGTGTTTTTTTTGAAAAATTTACGATTGTATTGGATAATATGCAAGTAATGTTGTTGAAGGAGTTTGTTGTGGATATATAATATTATGATGAATACGTTGTGGATGGATTGAAATATGTGGAACAACAGATGTTGTTGCTGCTACTGCTAGTGTTGTTCCTGTAGGTGGAAATATAAAAAATTGTACTTACTGGTACAATTTGAGATGAAAGAGTTTGACGATCAAATTATTCATCTTTAGATATTACAGTCAACATTAAATTTAGAAAACTTAACAATCATTTGCTTCTAGGGGTGTTTGATGATGATAATGCATCACTGCTGATGTGTTATCTTTTATTGTTATTATTATTCCATCATGATAACTGAGTATTAATATGTTCTGAAATAAAATATAGAAATTTAAGATGTTTAAATTTCATAAAAAGAAATAAAAAGACAAACTTGAATGTTGTTTTATTTGAATCCAGTAGTTTGTCACTTTCCAATGTTATATTAGCTGATTGTGTTCAAAGAATAGTTTATGGCAATGAGAATTGTCCAGTTGATTGCATTTTCATAACAAATGGTCCTGTTTTAAGTAGTACAGCAGATTGTTGTTATGATGATATTATTGAAAAATTAGCTGCATCATATTTATCAACATCATTTGAATTTTAAACATTTTTGTTATATTCAGATGTTTTTGTTAATCTTGAGTCTACATCTCTTCATCTAATGTTTGAGACGATGAATAATTAGTTGCTGACATTGATGATGTAGATGTTAAGTTATAGATATATACAGATGTGATGCTTTAAGTTGTTTTTCTTCACGCCAATACACTTGCATCTTTATACAACATGTATGATATATAGAAGATAGTTAATGTTTAACATATTTTTTCGTTCGTTCAGCATTATTACCGTTAAACTATATATAGAAAAGTAAAATCTATGATCGGTGATTTCCATGTTTATTACAAAATTATCATCCTATACAAACGTTCTTGTAACAATTGTGTAAATCGGCACATGCGTGTAAGCATGACGTAAGTCAAAGAGAAATATGTATATACTTTTAAAAATGATGATTCAGCTACATCTACTTCGTGATTTGGAACGACAAGTTGGACATGATTTGATACTTGCTAAATGAACTTATTACTAAGCTAACATGACAGGTAAAAGTGAAGATACAATGGTTGAATTAGTATACGATATTACACGATAAGAATTAGTTTATCTCAGTATACTGTCGTCTATCATGTGAGATAATAGATTAACAATGAAAGACAATCGAAATGGAAAAAAAAATTTTCTTTTCGATTGAATTTTATGTTCGTATGTTTTAATTATGCTAATCAACGAACAGCTGTTTTTTTATCTAATGTAATAGTATGTCTATTATAATAAAATTTGTTCCGATGATGTCGCACACTGACATAATTATTCGTTTATGTTATCCCCTATCTTCTTCCATCTTCTTTTGATCTCTATTGATATCTTCTCTTCTTTTCTTTCGTTTCTCATATACATAATATATATGGTTTTGTTTGTTTTCCATTCTATACGTAATAAAGTTCGTGTGCATAGACATCAGCACATATAACACCTTACATATATGAATAAAGGAAAGAAGGAAGGAAACGCTAAAAAAGACATTGTTGAATATTACAAAAAGTGAGTAAGATAAAAATTGAAGTGAGGGTGTTCGTGTGGAGTACGGACGATGTTCTTCTCATCAGCTACACCTATCATTGGAGTATTTCTGACTCTGTAAAACTATCCACTTTATTTTTCAAATAAGTTTACTTTCTTGACGTCTAATTGGAAAGTCTCATATCTACTCAATCATTCCACTTCATGTTTCTATTTTCTGTTTTTGTAGTACACTCGGGAAAATCATGTTGTCAAATCTAGATTTCCTCTATGAAAAATTTACGATTATGTCATCGATAGTAGAATTCAATTATATGAGATCGGATTGTATGATATTGATATTTATATAATGCCTGTGAGATTCATCCAATATAGATATAGATAAAGGAAGTGACAAGAGAAGAAGAGAAAACAAAACCTAACATTTGTTTAAAACTCAATCCATAATCTAAAAAAATATTCATCATGGTAACGTTGGACTCTTTCAGAACTTCTAGTAATAACATGCAATTATTATATTTTATTAGTTAGATAAATGAGTTTATGATAATGAAGTTGGAATATTCAAACAATAATTGAACTCATGTTCATCAATAGATACAGAGAGAACCGAACGATACAAGGTTGATTTACTCTTACAGCACATTGTACTGAAAAAACGCATTATATTCGATATATTTTGTGTTGTTTGATTTCTGTTTATTATCTATGATTAAAGTATCATGTGATTCAGTGATATCTATACTTTCTCCCTATATATATATTATCAAAAAAAAAAATATAATAGCCTAAAATAAAATATACAAGGGAAAAAACTCAATTTAGATGTGCTTTACTATACTAATAATACTGTTTCTGTTTTCCATAGTGATGTCCCTTAGAAACTAAGAAACTAAAAATATTTACATTCAAATAAGATTATGGTAAAATAAAAATTCAAATGATGAAACACACATTTTTATTAGCATATTTCTATAAGTTTAGTAGATTCCGTTTGCTTGATTCAAACTATCATATTAATCAATGCAATTGAAATACATCAGTTTAAATCGCATTTTACCATTAGAGATTTTAACTTTTTTTTCGTGTTTTTGATGTAGAAAAAATCATGAAAGTCATTTAACTCTTTTTCTCTTTCAGTCTTATGAATTACAAAGAAAATGCTGCTTTTTGTATTCTTGTCTCTCTCAAAATAATATTGTTCCATATTTTTTTATCTAACCATTGATAACCTCAACAAAAAGAAACTTAATATTCATTTCGACAGATTCATCAATTAATAATTTGAATGGCAGCATGGCTTCTTCCCTTAGAAGCTAGCAGGAATCTAATACAACTCTGGGAATCAATAAGATGTACGTGATGCGATTTTGAAGTTCAATAATTGCTAGTCTAAAATCAATTAGAATATATGTTGTTTCTTTCTCATAGTATGATTATTTGTATAATGCATATGCCTTTTACTCTAGTAGAAAAATAAATGAATTTTATTGAAGATATACAAATATCTTGTTTAAACTATTGATAAAAACGCAGCTATTTTTTGTATGAATAGAAGTATCTCTTGCACTAAAAGTAGTTTAGAATATTTTCTATCAAGTTACTTAAAAACTGTTTTGCTATTTCAGTAAGAAGCAGATGAAATATTATTACTACTTATGGTCATATAAAAGAAAAAAAATGTAGCTTGTCTCGAAAAGAGTGATGAAAATGATTTCTTTTTTTTTCGAGTACAAAATAAGACAAAAAGATCTCGATTTTTTCTTCATGTTTGCGCAGATGGTTATATAGAGATCAGTGTGTATGATGAATAGAAAAAATGAACAGAGTAATAAAAATGATTTATTTGATGACGTGGTGTATGCTTACGGGCGAACGATGAAGGAGTATAATTTACAAAGCCTGCTTTAATTATGTGTAACCTACTATATACATAAGTATTGTTTGAAATAACATGTTACCTCCAATATTCTGTTCGTGTAGATATAATTTGAAACAATACTCGTGTATCTTATTCACCAGGTCTTAAAGCCCTCGACATATTAGAAGATACACCTTGGACAAACGCAGCAAAAGGCAGTTTAGAAGACCCACTGAAAATTAATATTTTTAATGATTTCTAAAGCTTTTTAATTTTTTTTAGCATTTATGTACATGTTAATATTTAAGTTTTTTTAGTATGGACAATATTTTGCTTCCATCGTCTCAACAGCAGCTCTTAGTTGAACAGCTCATGAGAAACAGCTAATAGGAAAAAGTAGTGAATAAAAAAAATGTTTTCTGTATAAAACAAATGTGTTCTGAGACCACTTTAATGCTTCTTTGCAGTGTGCTGTGAAGAAACTTGTTAAATTTTCTTTGCGAAAATATTCATTCCAACGATTACAGAACATAATTAACGTGGTACGCATTCAAACATGTCACACATGAAGAGATCCTTCAAAAATAAGAACATCTTCGGTAAAAACCCGCTGTCCATTAGTTACTACTTCGCTTCGTCTGTACACTTTCTTCTAGAAATTTTGACAAGTTCTTATTATTCAAGATCTCATTCATAATCGGAAAAAAATATATCTTTGAGGACATGCAATGAGATGTGTCTTATGAAATACCTCTCCTATGTCTGAGAACGTAATTCTTTTCGCATGAAGGTGCTAAGGTGCTTTTCGAAGCAGACACAAAAGATTCTAAAATCACTCTCAACATGTATTCAATCGCTCTTTTTCTGTAAAGTGTTTCTTCATAGACAATCATATTCATTCAAATCAACTAGAAACTAATAACTAAGCTGGTGGTACATTTCATCTTGAACCAATTCTATTTATACGAGCCAATCCTCAACATAAGCAACTAACTGAAATAACTTTGACATAAAAAGGATTAATTTTCTTCCTTGAAGTTATTTATACATCCGAATAAAAGTCTTTCTCCCTTTATTACTATGCTATCATACTTTACATGAAATTTATGATTAAATAAAGATATGACATAAGAGTTTGATTTCAGTGTGATCTATACCATATTGAACTTAAACTCTTATATCATATCTTTATTCAGCAACAAATTTGATGCAAAGTATAATAGAATAAAAACAAAGAGGAAGAATGATTTTTGTCCGAGAGTGTAGTTATGTAGAATATAAGTGCCATCAGTGATAGATCGTATTCTTTAGAAAAAATAGTCCTATCATAAATCACACAAAAATTTTAAGATATGTTGTCTATATTATTTCAAGAACACTCTTCTAACCAATGATTGTTTTCTCTTTTTTGCATTAAAATATTATTCGCTTCTTTTCCATTGATGAGCGCGGGATAATTAAAATAAACTCTTTTACTAACAGTGTATTGAACTAAAAAGTGTTGAAATTAGGGTTTTTCGTTGAGACTACCAAAAAATTTAACTTTTTTTTAGGGATACAATAGAATATCTTCCTTGTAACTTGTGAATGATAAGACAGAATAGAAGGCCCGTGGTTTTCTAAGGTGTCGAGGGCTTTATGATGATTTGAAGAGTACGAACGATTCCACAGTTAATTGGAAAAAAGAAATGGCACATGGCGAAGAAAAAAGTGAAATACTCGTCGAAGGACTGATTTTTGATACATCTTCTCTTATATCTTTTTTATTAGATATTAATAAATATAACAGGATTGTACTTCTTTATCATACTGTACCCTGTTTATTGATAAAAACATAAACTAGGACAAAATACTTCCATTTTCTGTTTAACATATCCAATCGGGATCTTTTCCTCTAATTTCGTTGATTCAACACTAATGAGTTTTCTCCGAGATCATTTGCTCCTAATTTGAACTCGGAAAAAGACGAGCTCAGTTTCATCATTTTTTTTGGACTAATTAAGTACTCCGAGATCAATTCAGCGTCGTCCAATATAAAATATAGAAATTCAATTATATGAATACTAAATATTCAAAATGAAAAAATATGTATTTATCATTTACATCTTCAAAATACTTCTACATAAACATCATTTCTTTGATTTCTTATCTAGATAGATGTACAAAAATATTTTAAGGGAAAACACGGGCTAGTTGATAAAATGTTTTTTAAAAAAAGAAGAAAAAAATAGTTATAAAATTGATATATGAGCATAAGCATTCTCAACGATGTTCTCTTTGAATAACAGATGAATAATAATATACTTATTCGTCATTGTTAACTATTCAATGACGACATGCTGTTAAAATAATAGAAAATAACAATACTGAAAATTATAATCTATATAGATGAAAATTCGTTTTTTTTTTCTCTTCCTTCATAAAAACTGATGTGCAAGATGAATTAAATACATGTTTAACATTCCACAACTGTCATCATTCTCTTTGTTATAGGCGATAAAACTCTCTCAGAAATTTCTCATCAATTTATTATTATTCTTTATAAGAAAGAAAAAAAAAATTGGTTGACATATATTGTGTTTTATTATAAATTCAGAAAAAAAGAAACTTATTCAATGTCGATGTTATGGCCTTGTGCATCAAAGAGGAATAATATATTAACATCAATCATTATTCTCATGTTTTCAATATATTCAAGTAAGTCTTAAATAGACACTCATAGTTATTCAGGTAATAAAAAATAACAATTCTCATACGATTCGTAAAAATAATCAGTTTCCTTTAGCATAATCATTTATTAATGTGCCATAGAGAATGACTATCCCAAATGATATTTCTTCTAAAAAAAAATTAGACACTGCAACATGTTTTCCAAATTTATTTATGAGATTTTTTTAAGAGGAAAAAAAATAATTATGTCTAGTTTCTGGTGATAGCAGAGGTCACAATCTCAAAATACGATGAACGTTATCATCTGAATGCACCAGCAGACAGTACCATAAAAATAGAAAGAAAAAAAAGTGACATGATTGCATGTATGATCTACTGACTTATTTCGCAACTTAGCTAATGTTAAGTCGAGAATGCAAGTAGTCAGCAGCCAACGATTGTCAGAAAAGAAAACATAAGACATCTGGACGTCTTTTTTCTTCAATAATAGATGACATGACATGTTGTTGAAACTGATGAGTTTTACAAGACATTCAATCCTACATATGAATATGGTCTATCATTCCGATGAAATTATGACAAGAAGTAAGAAAATTTTTTTTTTAAAATCAACAAGACTACATATTATTCAATCAAATAGATGCACAATTTTGTTTGCTTAGTATAAGAATGTCAAAAGATACTCATTCAATGAATGAATGTTTCTTGTGTACTTCTATATAGCTTCTATGTAGTATAGTGATTCAAGTAAAATACTCATAGACCTATATTTGAAAAAACAATAGATATGAGAACTACAGTTATTACATTATCTTTACACTTTTTTTTTGAATAAATAACAAAGCTAGAAAAATATTCATCGTTACATAAGACAATAAAATGTACAATTGTATGATCACTAATTTCTGTTCTACAATGTCATCATATTTGTTATGTGTTTTTTAATAATAAATTCTTATGTTTCTTGAACACTTTATCCTTTTCATTGATCTCTTTAAAATAAATAAAATGTTATTTTTAATGATACCAAAATAAATATCTAACTTTTTTCATGAACGATGAATATCTCTTTATTTCCAACTCATCCAGTAAAAGTCTACTGAAATACAGATTGAGTACAGTAATATATAGAAAATGAAAAATGAAAAATATAAATTACTTTGTGAAATAGAAATGTTCGATTATTAATAAACATGAAGTGTTGATTACTACACAAAAAAACACTCGAATAAGCATTTTAAATGCACTACTACGTGTAGTCTTTTAATAATTCATAAAAAATGCGAAACAAGAAATCATTTGTTCATAGTATTATACTGTATCGGTCTCTTTATATGAGAAGTTTATATCAACGTTAATTATGTAAATTTAGAAACTCCAAACTATAGCGATTGATCTGAAAAAACAGTTTTTATGATACATGAGTCTTAATTTGTAATGCATTTTTGCTTTCAAAGTTTCGAATATTGCTAAATCGATCGACTTAGCATACCGACATACGAAAACCTAAGTGAAGTTTGATTCAGGATGTAGATGCCTTTGACTTCTGACAACGACGAAGTGATCGTCGTTTTTTTTTCGATATGAATCGGATCGAATCAAAATTTTCTTATTCGTTTCGATCTTCATTAATATATTAAAACAAAAATATTCAATGTTACTCAATAAGTTAACAGTTTAAAATGAAAAGTTGTTTTCCTTTTTTTTGTCTTGAAAATGTCTAAAGTTTACTACTGGATCAGGACCAATATCATAACTATAAATCGTCTCTCATCTCTCTAAGACTGAATAAATGATACTTGTCTACTTTAATCAAAAGTATAGAAGTCCGCTTAACCAACATTTCATGGATGACACGCAATAATTGATCTTCTTTGCTTTGTTTTACCAATAAAAATGGACTGGACATTCAAGATTCATGGTTTGTTTTTGTTTTCTTTTTAATAAAATTTACAATTTAGTTTTTCAAAGTTTAAAATTAAAACATCTGAAAAAAAAACAAATTTACCTATTGTCTCACGATTAGAAACGAGATCAGCTAGCTGCTAAGACCAAATAATAGTTCAAAAACCTGAAGAACAGCACCTTCATCTTTTCAGCTGATTATGACACCTATGATTTTTTCAAAAAAAAAAAGAGAAATTATTCAAAGTTCAGACAATCTTTACATCATAGTCAGTGGAAAGAAGATAATGGAGAAAAATTTGAGCCTTCCTGCAATTGTTTTGAGCAAATGTTTTTTTTTTTTAGTGTTTGGCCTTAAATAGAGAAAGCATCTCAATCATCATCATAGATGGTCAATATGTCACTTATCGTTTCTGATCGATTATTTTCAATAAAAATTTGTCGAATGTATTTTTGACTGTTTTAAATGGCAAGTAAGGATTACAAGAAATAAATTGAATGAAAGTACGATTCAGCAAAAGATTTTACCAAGATATTTTATTATTTTGCATTCGGACAACATATATAGATCTAACAAAAAACAAATCATCAGCATTATACGAGTACTACAGTTAATAAAAACAACACATATAGATTACTCTAGACTTAGTATTATAGAGAAACAATGGACTCATCTATATCGATATAAACCATCTGTTTCAAAAGGTAAATCTAATATAGAAAATGATGCAATGATTTATCATTAAAGATTCGCATAATTCTTCGATTACGTGTTTTAATTAACAAAAACTGAACAAAGAACAAACGACCTATTCATAAAGGACGTTCAGGAAAAGAAAACAAAATCAGCAAAACCAAATATAGATTGATTTCAAAAACATCTGAATATCCATACATGTATTACTCTATTTTGCTATCTTGTCAAGTTTTCTCAAAAATTAATGTAAAAGTGAGATCAGTTATCTAGATAACAACAGAGACTAAAACAATTTACATAGAAATTGCATTTTCAATCATGTTATTATTTGTAGTAATACAAATTTATTTAGAGAATTAATCATTTTTTCATGAATTATGTTTTGTTTAATATCGAATCTTTTTCGATTGATATGCACTTTGTAATCAATCATTGATTAATATTTTCATCAAATGAATGCTTTTTTTGTACCTAAATATTTTTTTGTTTTTTTTAATAACATCCCCATTAAACAGTGACTGTTTTAGTGTTTCAAGATACAATCTGCTAATTAAAATACTGTCCATAAACCTTCAAATAGACTCTGCTATCATTGTTATTCAAGAAATTTTTTCGCTTTACGTATTTTGTATTAGTTGAGAGAGGCTAGAATGAACTATTATTTAATTGAAAAAAAAACGTAATTTCTTATGGGACGCTTTTTATAGATAATCCTAAATTCAAAAGACAAAATTTATTGAGTTTATTCTAGAATTTTAATGGTACTGGTTTTGAAGATTCCTTCAATATATCACTTATGTGAATAGTTTTAATGAAATAGTAACTACAATTTATTTTCAAAACTGACTGAATATAAACACCCAAGCAGAGAAGAATTCCTGAAATAGTGTTTAAATATCCTGATTGCGATCCTCATTTGAGCATTTTTACGTCCATCCAGAAAACTCCAAGACAAGCTACTTTCATGATAAAATATGTCTAAAGATATTTTAAAAATCAGTTTTGTATATGCAAAAAACGCCTCTTTAACTACCTTTACATTTGAATGATGAAAACAGCTACGTAGTTTTGATATTCTCTGAATGAACGTGAAAATGCTCAGATGAGAACCGCGATTAGAATGTTTAAACACTCTTTCAAAACTTCTTGTTTGTTTTGGCATTGATAGTTTTCAAACAATTCAAACACCGTTTATTATATGTTCGATTAGTTAATCTCTCTCTTTCCATATATACATAGGATTTAAGTGGATATTTTTATGAAATAGATAAATACATCATGTAAATAATTTGATTGTTCTCAATTTCAGATATACTAACTATTTTGAGATAATCGATTTTTTCATAGAATTAGAATAATAATGAGTAATCCATCAAATGAAGTCAAAATATCTCCATCTTCGAAAACTATTGTATTGGCTGCACGTTCACGTTTAATTCGTGCTATTCGAGAATTAAATTTATTTTCTGATCATCCAATTTGGTCATCAACATTAACTCTTACGGAACAAATTCTTATTACTCGACTCTTTCTTATTTTAACTTCAATATCTCTTTTAATCGTTATTGGTTATGCAAGTTTAACTGTTCGAACATATGAGATAACTCTAAATAAATTTTCTATATCTGATTTTGAACGACTTGAAGCACGTTATCCAAATACAATTAAAGTTCCATGTACACAAGTATCAATACCTTATAATAAATTTTTGAATTTATCTCCAAAATTTCATCAAGTATGTTCAAGTCCATTTATTCGAAAAAAATGGATTTCTTCTTTATATCTCTTTAATGCAACATCTCATAATATTTTGGATTTTCGTACATTTGCTTTCTCTCAATATCGTTCTCTCCGTTTACTTTGTCTTTTGGCACGTCAAGCTATTAATGATACTTATCGTACCTTTAATTCTAGTCATTTTATTAATCGTTATGCTTTTTCACGAGTTCAATTTAATGAAATGGTTTCTGTTCTTGCTGATAATCATCAACGAAATATTTTAACTAATGAAAAACAAACCGTAAGAATATTATCAATGATTACAGCACAGAATCGATTGTTATCAGCTTTACGCACAAACTATTATATTCAATCTGTACCTGGTTCAAAAACATATTTCACATATAATGCAGTTTATTTGGAACAAAATGGAACAGAAAAATCTTCTTGTGACTGTAGATTAAGAGGAAATCAATGTACATATCCGGCTGGTGCTTTTTATAATTGGACTTTACCAGAATTAGGAGAAGCTGCTAAAAACAATCCACCACCTCTATTTCAGGTAAGCAAATTTTTTTATATTAAAAAAAAACATTGTTAGAAAAGAGAAAAATGTATTTAAATTTGTATATTAAAATCTCAATTTTCAAGTCTGTATTAAGTTTGTAATGATCTTCGTACATTTTAATAGTTTTGTTAATGTGAAGTGCCAGCGAGCCTTTTATCTTTTGAAGTATTTCACACATCTATCGATAGTTGATATTAAGATCTATTCAAGAATATATATTTGTATTAAAATAATACACCTTTGGTATATCCGACGTTTACCAATTCGGTTTCAATTGTTAAGTTCCTGAGAAAAAACATAGACATTTTCAAATATTCTTCGTTGAGTTTTTTTTTCTTCATACGCAGGTACCATAGGTAATACGATCTATTCTATTGTATCGTAAATTATTAGAGTATCGAAAAGCAATTATCTGAAAAGATTTGAAAATAAAGTAAAAAGGCTATTGTCATCCTCTCATATTTGAAAGTGCATTATACTTAAAGTCAGAATTTGTTTTTACTAGTCAACTAATTAATAAGCTAATTGAATAGAATAACTGGCTGTACTTTCATGCGTGCAATTATTGTTTTTGTGTTTTCTTCATCTTTATGTACGAACTGTAATGATGTCATAAAATATTTTATAGTACGTCGTAGAAAGCACATACAGAAAATTACAAATTATTAGAAAGTAACAGGTAAAAGAAGATGTATATGACAAAGATATTGTATTACAGATAATCACAGTTGATAAAACACATTTTAAAATGTTGACTTTGTCTCATGAAAATTTAAAATTACTTTTGAAAAAAATAATATGAATTTAGATTCCTGGACTAATGGCTGGATGTATACCTCTTGATTCGATGCGTCAATCAACTCTTGAATGTTTATATAATCAATCATGTGTCGATGCAATATCACTTCAACCAAAGATTTCTCGACCAAAAGCTTTGAATGCATCTTTATCACGATTTCCATTGAATTCAACAATAGCCTCACTATTTGATGAGTCTTTATTTGTTGAATATTGGCAAAATCAATCGAGTTTTGAAAATTATTTTGCTGCTTGTGCACCTCGATCTATTTTTTATAGTTATGAAAGACGATTTCATCTTGGCAAAACTATTACTATGAGTCTTAGTGCCTTTGGTGGTCTTGTTATTATTTGGCAATTAATCACACCAGCTATTGTCAAAATTTGGCAACGAATAAAATGGAAAAAACAACCAAATCAACCAACTACAGATCCAGAACAATCCAGTGTAGATTTAGAAGTTCTCAATATGACACCAAATCCAATAAATAAAGGTTAATAACGTGTAACTTTTCATTAAATATACACAGACATTCAACGCAATTGTTTGACAAAAAATAATTAGAATACTTATTCAAATCGATCGTATCAACTCAGCAGATCGAACTTTCAAACGAGCTAAGTCTTAAAAACAAAAGTTAATATTTCTTGAAGTTGTGCATAATTTACAACTGTTGTTTCTTCAAATCATAGTGTTCATTTATGAAATTCCATATCAATATTTAAATTTCGGAGACAATTCTTAAAAAAGAAACTTCAAGATATCTTCGTAAAAGTTGGCATCGTCTTCTAACTAGCCTTGATCAAACTGAAAAAAAAAGAAAAGAAGAGCACTTTGCTTTACGATTACCTTATAATAGAGAGTGCTGTTTGCATGCGTTTTCGTTAGCTTGATATTATGTCTAAGACTATTATTAGTTATAGCTCTATATAGAAGGTCAGCGTGACTCAGAGTTCTTTCGCTCAGTTGCTCGAAGTCTCATTCACACTAGCGAATCACATACTAGTCATAGGTGTCAATGTATGTTTTTAGGCAATTAACATGCTATCGAGTGAGTAATCCGAGGCAAACAGCTTTTCATAATTTGTCTAAGATCATTTTATGATTGTTGATGCCAGGATTCGAACTTCGAGCACAGTAGTATAAAACTATATCCTGAACAACGTGAACATTCAAATATATTGACTTGATCAAAATGATGTATTTAAATACCGAGTCTTATTAATCATTTTTTTCGTTGTCGAGTTTGTAAAAAAAAAAGGTCATTGAAAAGTGGTTTTTCTTTTAGTTATAACCTCTAATGTTCATCGAACTATTCGTAATTTTAACTTATTTCCGCCGAATAAAAAAAATGATCCCGAGGAAGAACGTATTGGTATCATCGCCACTCGTCTTTACATTGTCTTAACACTTATCGGTCTTACAGTTCTTGGTTTTTATACATTTTTATCAACACGTAGTCAGACACATACTGAAAAATCGCCTTCACTTTCAAAATTTGAAGAATTATATTCGATACAATCATCAAAATTAAGTTGTCCATGTTCAAGTTTGTCAATGTCATATGGTCGAATAATGTCTCTTTCTCCTCGTTATCATTCAATATGTTCAAGCGACTATCTTGAAGATTATTGGTTATCTTATTTTGGTCGCATAGAAATTGATGTTGAGAGTATTCAAATATTATCAACTGATTTTCGACTAAGTGGTCAATCATTTTTTGATTTATTACGTGTGTTATGTGAAATATCACGTGAAACAGTTGAAAATGCATTAAGAGTATTTCGATCAAATCGATTAGTTACAATGAACTCATTATCACGTTCACAATTTACTTATGAAACGATGAGACGATTAAAACAATTTGAACAACAAACAATAGCTTCTTTTCTTGGTGTAATTGAATTAATTCGTTCATCAATTCAAACAAATCAATTAATGGACGAAACGTGGACAAATGTTGGACCCTTCACAGTATATAATAATGAAACATCAAAATGGTCATTAAATTTTCGTTCAAGAGATTTTTATACAAATTCATGTTCATGTGCTGTATCTAATCAATGCACTCGTCCTGTTGGTTTTTATTTTCAAACAGATAATATTCGTTCTAAACCTAAAATAACCGTGCCTGGTTTAGTTCTTGGTTGTTATGCAATTGATTCTCTTCTTTTATCTACATTAGAATGTTTCTATGAGCAAGAATGTGTTAAACTTCTTATTGCTAATTATGATTTTGATATTGTTGGTTTAGTTCGACCATTAAATAGTCGGGCAATTCAAATACAACCACTTCGAAATGAAAATAGTCGTTTTTATTCAAATACAACAATAAACGAGATTTTTTCACAATTATTTGTAGAAGATTGGATTAATTCAAGTAATTTTACATCATATTATACACGATGTGCACCTTCAAAATGCACTTATACTATACGAAAACGTTTTAATATTTCATATATGTTAGCTATCATGCTCGGATTTTATGGAGGATTAAGTACTATTTTAGAAATTATTCTACCACCACTTGTTAAGAGTTATTTACAACAATGGTCAAAACGAAAAAAAAAGATACGATTAGATAATCCTACCAATCTCACAATCGGTAAGATAATTATTATTGTTTTATTCCGTTCAGTACAAATAGGTCCAATTCATTGAATAATTATATAGAACTTTTTCTATATTCTCTATCGATACATCTCATTTGTTTCGGATAATAAATAAAAGAGAAGATAGTTGGCAGACAAATTCAATCAGTTTTCGTACAAAAGTATTCTGAAAAAGATTCTGATTGTATTCTAAACACTTGCTCGAATACTATGAGAATGGAACCAGGAGTAATATCATTTATAATTGACACATGGTTTACTATCAAGGAATTAATTTTAGTCAGTATAAAAAGCCAAAGAATATGTCGCTAAGCTCTCATAATAACATTTTACAGAAACCAACTATTGAAAAATAAAATTTCTTTATTGAAAAGTTTGTCATCTTGGCTATAAATTCAGATGAAAAAGCTTTTTCAGTAATTAAAATTTTCTTTTTTAAAGAAAAACTTGAGCTTGTACAGACTCGACGAATGTTTGAATCTATCTGTCGAGCTTGGCCATGAGTACGAGTTCAGACGTTTCATTTCTATTGTGTTTAAGGCCGGGTCTAGTTTCATAAAAGTGTGAACCTACAACTCAATGTTGCCTATTTGTCGTAGCACTGTGTAACAGTTATTTTTATAAACAAGATTGGCAAAGATCTAATAGCTATTTGTTCTATTCTAGACACAACAATAAATACTCCATATTCTTCATCAAAAGAAACTCATCATGGCTTTCGTAAAATGTCTCAAAGATTGTTATCATTGAATTTATTTGTAAGTGAGCCACCTTCGATAGAGAAACGATTTCAAAATCAAGAAATTACTGCTACTCGTATTTATATATTTCTCTTTATATTATGTTTAATTACTGCTCTTATTTATTCTGGTCCATTCAGTGAAGAAACAAAATCTATTAAAATTACATTTCCAACAATGGATATTGTCGACAATCTTGATAAGAAAAATATTTCACGTCTTTCATGTCCTTGTTCAGAAGTAGCTGTTCCTTATTGGAAATTTTTATCAATAAAACCAGCATATCATTCAATATGTTCAAGTGAATATATTTCTTCATCATATAGAATTAATTTATTGAAAAAAAATGATAGCATGTCATTAGCACTAAGTACTCATTATCGTATATTATCTTCACTTTGTTATTCATCTCATCGTTTAATTGAAAATGCTAAAGAAGTCTTTGATACTCGTGAACTAATTAGTGTAGAAACATTAACTCGTTCTTCATTTGATATTCAAATAAATATATTACTTACAACATTTATTTCTCATATTTCAGCTTATTATCGTCGTACACTTTCATTTATAGTTCATTCATTTAGTGTTAATCAATTATTAAATCTTTTTGAAAGTAATTGGCAAGTTGATCTTACTAATGAAAATGAAACATATATATTAAAAACATTTCCACGACTTTTTTCATTATCAAATTGTAGTTGTGCAATATCATCAAATTGTAGTGAACAATTAATAGGTGATATTGTTACTGGTTGTTTTCCATATTATGGTCTTCGTTTATCAAAATTTGAAAATTTTTCATTAGGAAAATTAAATGATCAATTATTTGTAGAAATATGGACAAATCATAGTAATTATACAAAGTATTTTGAAGCATGTAGACCATTAGAATGTCAATATACAGTATCCGATAAAAATAATCCATTATTTATGTTAGCAAATCTTTTAGGATTGTACGGAGGTAAGGAAACAAATAAATTTTATTGACATTTCATTGATTTATATGTAGGTTTGACATATAGTTTACGTTTGATTGTTGGTCAATCATTACTTGCTTATCGGTGGCGAATAAAACGCGTAACAACAAAAACAGACGCAAACGAAATTAGTTGAATCTTTACTTATTTGAAATTATAATCGTATATGTTTTTATTTTTTTTGTTTTGGTATAAAAATATATACTATTATGTTTGAAATTTTTTTAATTTCATTGGTTTCTTTAATAAAATAAAAACCCAATTTGTTTATTAGTGATCCTTTTGTTTTCTGATCGTGTTGATTATCTAATTAATGTCTGTAACTAGACTTCAGTAGAGAGAGAGAGAGAGTTTTCTTTGCTAAACTAAGAAAATGTCTTCACAATAAAGACAAGTTTGAACGAATTAGTCTCTTATGTTGTATATCAAATAGTTTTTCTACTTGATTAATGAATCTTCACTTATTTTTCAATTGATTCACAATTAGAGATGATCATTTTTCGTTATATTTCTTTTATATTATCAAATAATTATAAAATGGAGACAAATATTGTATTTTATTTAGCTAATAAAAAGAGACGTCAATAAAATTGACCGCCTTTCACCCACAGAAAAGTTCTGCAGGCTTTCTGGTATCAAGTTCAATAGACGATATAGCCCTCGACACATTAGAAGATCGTCCTTGGACAAACGCAGCAAAATACGGTTTAGAAGACCTCCTCCCCTTTGAAGATTTAGTTTTGTAATAATTTCTAAAGCTTTTTAATTTTTTTAGCATTTATGTATATGTTAATATTTAAGTTTTTTAGTATGGACAATATTTTGCTTCCATCCTCTCAACAGCAGCTCTTAGTTGAACAGTTCATGAGAAAAAGCTAATAGGAAAGAGTAGTTAATAAAAAAAAATGTTTTCTGTATAAAAAAAACGTGTTCTGAGACCACTTTAATGCTTCTTTGCAGCGTGCTGTGAAGAAACTTGTTAGATTTTATTTGCGAAAATATTCATTCCAACGATTACAGAACATAATTAACGTGATACGCATCCAAACATGTCACACATGAAGAAATCTTTCTAAAATAAGAACATCTTCGGTAAAAACTCACTGTCCATTAGTTACTACTTCGCTTCGTCTGTACACTTTCTTCTAGAAAGTTTGACAAGTTCTTATCAGGCACGATCTCATTTATAATTGGAAAAAATATATCTTTGAGGACATGCAATGAGATGTGTCTTATGAAATACCTCTCCTATGTCTGAGGACGTAACTCTTTTTGCATGAAGGTGCTAAGATGCTTTTCGAAGCAGACACAAAAGATTCTAAAATCACTCTCAACATGTATTCAATCGCTTTTTTTCTGTAAAGTGTTTCTTCATAGACAATCATATTCATTCAAATTAGCTAGAAACTAATAACTAAGCTGGTGGTACATTTCATCTTGAACCAATTCTATTTATACGAGCCAATCCTCAACATAAGCAACTAACTGAAATAACTTTGACATAAAAAGGATTAATTTTCTTCCTTGAAGTTATTTATACATCCGAATAAAAGTCTTTCTCGCTTTATTACTATGCTATCATACTTTACATGAAATTTATGATTAAATAAAGATATGACATAAGAGTTTGATTTCAGTGTGATCTATACCATATTGAAATAAAACTCTTATGTCATATCGACATCTGTCTATTTCTCTATTTTCCTATACATATCAATACTATTTTATTTATGTTAAATGTAAGCATATCATTGTAGTGAACAACCAAATTTGTTACTAAGATACTTTTGTTTGAAATCCACCATTTCCTAAAATGCTCTTTATGATGAAATATAAAGCTGTGTTCTAGATTCTAATAACTAAAACAAACTTCCTAAATTTAACTTTTTTATCTGCTTCCATACTAACGTGCTATGGTATGCAGGTAAAAAAAGGTGCACTTCTCTTTGCTGTACACTTTTATATATGTTTTTGAATGTTCAGATTTAAAAATTTTTTTATCGGAATTGTCTAAGTTGACATAAATGATTTTGTAGAGCTTCATTTAAAGGTTAGCATTTAATTGTGTTTCGTTGTTCTTATGATATTAGTATAATTTAAATCATCATTATCTAATATCAAATTTGAGTGAATGTAGGTCTGGATGTTTTGATTTTATTGAATAAGCCTCTGACAGGTATATACACACACTCTCAAGGGAAGAATAGCTTTCAAAGTCAATTCTTCCTGTTATAATCATTTAGAATGATCTGCTTAGCAGATATTGATCGGTTCCTTCACTCTAATGTACGATAAAAATCAACGTGCATTATACGTCCAACTGCTTTTCAAATATCTTTCAGTATTGAAGTTTTTGTTTGAATCTCAAGGCTAAACCTATGACCAAAAGAATAATATTTTGTCACAAATGATCTTCTTTTTAAGAGTTGCGAAGTTACTTAAAAATGAAGACATCTAATTGTCGCATTTTTTTAGGAACATCATTTGGATTGTGAGAAATTGAAGGAAACTACTGACGTTTCAAATAATATTAAATTAAAAGAAAAATATTCTTGTTCACTATTAGATTAGATATTCATACTGGCAACTTCTTACGTGTGTTTTGAAATTTAGATCCACCACCAGATTTGTTACAAATACGCGACCAGGATCTGAAATTGGATGATGAAATCGGTCGTGGAGCGTTTGGAACCGTTTATCGAGCTCAATGGTTAAGTCGACACGACACGGTTGCTGTGAAAAGGCTGCATCTCACTCATTTGGACAAGCAAACCGAAAAAGAATTTTTGAAAGAACTTTCAGTGATGCATAGTGTTCGTTATCCTCATATTGTCACTTTCTTCGGCGCATGTATGGAAAATGGAAAGTATGCACTAGTGATGGAATATATGTCACTAGGATCATTGTACAAGGTTCTGCACAAGGATAAAATACCATTAGATTGGTCTGATCGATTCTCCATTGCTTTGCAAATGACCAAAGGCATCAATTATCTACATCAACTAGAACCACCCGTTTTACATCGTGATATCAAGTCATTAAATTTTTTGTTAGAGAGATCCTATGAAGGATATCTTGTGAAAGTGTGTGATTTTGGTTTAGCACAAGCACGAAGTGAAACAACACGACGCAGCGTATTGACTCATTCATTACCTTGTACATTACAATGGACAGCTCCTGAAATACTCCGTTTAGAAAAGCACACGGATAAAAGTGATGTTTACAGCTTAGGAATCGTTTTCTGGGAACTAGCTTCAAATGAAATACCTTATGATGGTCACCAAAGTGCCGTCATTTCTAACTTCGTGCTTGGTGGCAGCCGTTTGAAGATACCCAAGAACACACCATCGAACTTTTCTGAGCTAATCAATAAATGTTTGGCAGACAATGCTAATGACCGACCGACTTGCTCTGAACTGATTGAAGTGATCGAAAAATGCTCGACTAATCAAAGTAATGTTGTTTTAGTTACTTCATTTTAAAGAAGTAGAATGAATCAGCACTAAACGTTGAAAAACTAAGACAACTCGCTGAACTCTTTGATAATGTTTGAATACAGTAGATATTGTCAAATTCCCTCTGTGAAAACAGTAAAGGTGAAAGAGCAATAGAACGTATATCTTCTACTAGAAGAAAAACAATAACGAAGAGTTCTGCTCCATCGTTCATTCTAATATGTATATTTGTCAAGGTGACTTTTCGCTGAATCTATGAAACAAAGAAACTAGAATTCTTGAGTGAGTGATAGTTTCTAGCTTGATACTGTTTCTATAACATCCTCATCGAAATGAATGTCTCTCTTTGAAAGCATGATGCTCTCTTAAGTCTGTGACAGAAGGTTTGGACACAGATTGTTTTTATTGCTTAAGAATTTCACCTTCATTTTTTCATATTTACGAGAAAGCCGAATCAGGTCATATAGCTGTTTCTTGAATGTACGATACTACCTAAATAATCCACTAGACAAAGATATCGGAATGAGAAATGCAGCGACTGACCAAGTATATCTATTCAAACTATGGACAGAATTACATAAGTGTCCGAAACTCACTTTTTGTACGACGAAACTTCTGCTATCTTTAAATCCTTATTTTTCTATGCCACATAGCAATAATCGATGCTGATTAAGCATCGAGAACTGAATAGAAATATTTAGTTTTATCGATTTTTGCACTTAATAGAAAATATAACAATTCTATTCAAGGTAAATCGTTTGGACGTATGCGTCGTGAGCGAATCCTTTGTTTCGTCTCTTTCCATTCAATATTGCATGCGTTTATTCCGAAGTAAATATTATTTATAATGATAACTTGAATATTTCACTTTAGCACAACTTATGATAAATCACCATTTATTTCAATAAAAACTCTCAGTAGTTTTGTTTGAAATCATAGCCTCGCAGCAGAGATACTTCTTACATAAACACTCAGCTATTTGATAAATCTTCATAGCTATTTAAAGCTTTCAAAGCTATATAAGGGATTCCCTCTCAAAAAATCGATCTCAGCCAAGGAACGTTCCAAAGGCATAAAAGTGTCAGAATATGTTGGGACTGTACTAGAAAAACTATGGTAAAATTTTCAGCCGGGTATCATAAGGTTTAAGGTCGATATTGGCCAAACAAGAATCAAAAATAGTTCATTTGGGAAACCAGATTTCTCTGTCCAGGTTCATTCTATACTAGGGGTCGACCAGCTCAGTTCACGAACTCTGTTCAAATGAGCTAAAGAACTACGCGAATAGTTCTTTTGAACGAACTGAGCTGTTTCCAACAGTTCGTTCCAAATTAACTGAAGCGTTCGAACAGTTCTTTCGAACGAACCGAGCTATCCAAACAACTCTTCTCAAATGAACTGAACTTAAAATTAAACTAGCTACTATTCTACAACGGTACTCATAGATCCTCAAGGGCTATCCTATAGGAGCATCCACATGTCCTGAAGGGCTATCCTATACGAGTATCCACAGGTCCTCAAGGACTATCCGATAGAAGTATCTCGCGGTTCTCAACGACTATCCTATGGAGGCACTGTTGGATCCCCAAACTCTAGTATAGGGAGTTTCCTTGGGTCCTCTGGCTCTACTACAGAAGATATCCTTGGGTCCTCGAGCTCCACTATTGACGGTATCCTTTCGTCCTCATGTAGTACTATAGGCGGTACCCTTAGGTCCTCAACTCCTACTATTCAGGGGTACCATTGGGCCCTGAAGTCCTACTAAAAGGGGGCGCTGTGAGGACCTCAAGTACTACTATAGGGGCACCCTTAAGTCCTAGAGTCCTGCTTGTTAAGGGGTATCCATCTGTCCTCAAGTTATACTATAGGGATACCCTTAGATCATCCAGTCCTACCATTGGGGGTAGCCATGCGTCCTCAAGTGCTATTATTGGGGGGTCACTTTCGTCCTCAAGCATTGTATTCAGGAGTACCCTTCAGTCCTCAACAATCACTCGCAGTATGAAAAGAAAACACACATCTTTCGGAACCTATCTCGTGAGGAAATAGACTAGTCCGCCTCCGCACTTTATTTTTCCGTGACATAATGCTGGGTCCCTAAACGAACACATCACATACGATAGAGCGTCCTGGCAAACTGTAACATCCGTCATAACATCACTTCTGATTCTCACGAAAACATAAACGGAAAACTCTTCCTAAGATCTTCTTCACCCAATTTTCGACCAATAAGATTTCAAGGCGCCATTTCTTTTTTATTGTTCGGACAACCACTAATAATGTTCGGGCCGATCCTAGGATTATCGAGGATGCTCTATTGAATGAGGGGTATATGTATGGGTCTCGATCACTTCTATCACTGAGAAATAGAAACTCCCAATCCCATTGGTCGAAAAAATGGACCAATCAGATTTCAGGAAGCCTTTTCTTTCTTATTGTTCGGATAACCACTAGTCATGTTAGGGCCAATCCTAGGGTTATCGAGAATGTAAAACTGAGCTTGTCGACCTCTAATTGGTACCCCCTAGGATAGTCAATGACGACTTATGAGTACCCTATCGAATAGCCCATGGCGACTTGTGAGTACTCCCAGGATAGCCCATGACGACTTGTGGGTACCCCTATAGGATAGCCCATGGGGACTTATGGGTACCCCTATAGGATAACTCCTGAGGACTTTTGGCTACCCAACAGAGTCCGACCTGTTCAGTTCTCTGAGCTGAGCTGAACTGTGCGAACAGTTCATCAACTCGGAACTTTTCCGAACGTCGTATCCGTATTCTATAGATTTGATTTTTTTTTATGAAAAAGCATGTTCGAACCTAAAGTACTTCAGAGTCCTTTTTTTTAGTCTTACTTTTTTAGCGGGAGAAGAAATCACAAGTTCAATGGCTAAAATGGCCCTGAAAATGGCGCTGCTTCTATAGAGATGTTTACTTATATGACAATAAAAGACCTTATTTTAAACAAGGATTCTGCAATGCCCCGCATCTTGAGGATGTAGGTGTGGATGAAGATGAATGGTAGATTCACGCTCATGCTCATTCCTACATCCACCAATGTTGTCGGATTAGTATAATTAGTGGACACTGATTACATTGAAGCATCTATACAAGGGCATTAATGGTGATTGAAATATGCCAAGTTACTTCTATAAGAAAGGCACGTTTTGATTTGACTAATGTCGCAATGTTGTGACAAATGAGAATGTCAGTACTCTGATAAAATGTATGTCTGTGACTCATTGTCACAATCTCAATATATATACCATCACTGCGCATCCCAAAATGTACCATTAGTAGTTCACTAAAAAAGTCTAGGAAATACACTGCTGACAATCGCACCTTTATTACTCTAATAAGATATCTTTTTGATCTGATGAAGTTTTTCAGATGAATCCTGACTGCATAATTAATTTTGCTATGCATCTGAGTGCTAATGATGAAAACTCCCATATACGTCAGCAAGTTTGACAAGTATGCTTGATTGTACTGCTTCAATCAGGAAAATTCCATCTTTCTGCAATATAAAACAGGAATTTAAGGGAAATTAATCAGTACTTTTATTGACTGCGATAGGACGATTCTAAGAAGATAAGTTATTAGGCCGTACTGGATTTTGATGTGGGTGTGAGTTGGAACGTGAATGAAGAAATGATTTGAACCTTATGTTATCAGTGATGACACTCGTCTTTGCTTCGAATTAATCATCAAATAGTAAAAAGATATTGAATTTTATCGAAAGTGGCACTCAAGATCTTGTGAGAAGTAAAAGATTTTTCTTTGTTGCAGGCATATTGACGACGATTGCTGATCACTTGACTAAAGAAAAAAAAGATATAAATTTCATCGAAATTGAGGTAATTCGAATAATTTCTTAGTATTTTTTGTTTTCATACATATCTTCGCGTGCTGATAGAACAAAGCAACTGGAATATTCGATGCTCGTACCGCAAGCACTAGAAGCATTCCCACCGTTGAAAAGGTCAGATGAGAATATAATTGTAGAACAAGAATATTTATCAAATATCTCATATTTGTAGAAACGTGATGATATAACCAGTGCTCCCGTAACTAAAGGTAAGTTCTTGTTGATTATCACATTGAAGTTGATTACAGTAAGTAATGATGAAGATTAAATGAATAAAATCACTACTGTTTCTCACATCTATTGAGTACACCGATGAAAGTCATATATCGTGCAATCAGGATGTTGATGTGGATGAATGAAAGGATGACATACATCTACATCCATATTATCTTATGTATGGACAATGCGCAGCAAGTATTTGTTTTCCAAGAGCATGCCAAAAACATGGAACGTCTCCGCATGATTACATGCTTTGGCGAAATTTCTGAAGTTTTAGAGTCTATAAAAGATCGCTATGATACTATTTGTGTTTGCCTAGATTCGATTGTACAACAAACTAGCTCTCTCCACGTAATTACACAAGAGATACCATCACAGGTTACGGCAGTGATGAAGCTCATGTATGAGTTGCATGAATTTACTACGCCTCGGTATTTTTTCATTTTACCGGTAAGAAATTGCAACACGTTGTTGATCAATAGCGAACAGAACTTGTTTCGCATTCGTTATAAACTCTATTTTCTATGTGAATGTTCACATAAACCAACTGAAATGCATGTCGCTCCTCATGGGGGTTATTCAATTAAGAACCCGAAAGACTTCATCGTGCAATATGGATCGTATTTAAGAACAACTCTTAATATCGTTCGAATTCTACTCTCAGTTGGACATTTTGATCTTCCACAGCCGGAAAATATGTCAACAGCTGTCATCAATACGTCATCATCGGAATCCCACACTACTCAGTATTACGAAAGCATACAACAGCAATTGATATTGGTTGAAGAGTTAATCAATAAGTTTGACAATACACGAAGTCTTTCAAGTTCTTCAATGACTGACATAGAGAACTCAGTACTCATGCCACTTCCGATTGAAGAACTACGTGAACTTGAAACATATCTAGAACTTGTCGACAGTAAAAGTAGCCTTGGAAACTTATACCGAACAATCACCGTCGACGGTCATGTTCTCTGGGTGTGTCTCAAACACTACGATGACATGATTATCAATAATAAAATGCGTAAATATATTAGTGACTTTGTGGGCATGGGGGGTAAGTTTAATGAAAGGAACAAGGAAGCAGTTCTAAGTCAAGTGAATATGACTAAAGAAAACGTTACGATGCTGTGTAATTCACTCACAAAAGGTTTTAATGTAGTAAAGCTAATATTGCAAGACTGTTCGTTCTATGAGAGTTATCTTGACACACTGCTCGACATTGTTATTAATTGCTCTTCGACTCGTTGTCTAAACATGAGCATGGTCCATGCTTTGAATTACTTTGGAATGGTAAAGTATACCTGCAAAAATATGGTCATCGAGTTTACGAATCAATCATTGAAAGTTCGTTTTCATGACACTTATCAAAATGACAATATACAGATGCTCATTCGACTTTTACGACAAAACAAGACACGTCGAAAATTTGAATTTTCTGCGTTGGAATTCCTCGGACATGATAATGATCTTCGACAATGTCTTGAATCGAACGAAATTATGACAGGACTGATTGTGGACTATTGTAACAACATCGATCTCCTCAATGCTATATTTATTTTGAAAAAAAATGCATGGCAACAACTAAAAATGACTCATTCACTAAGCGAACCCTCAGCATTATCTCATTTCTGCGAGATGCTGAAGAAAAATAGAACATTTGTTGAAATCGATTTAATGGATCAGATTGGTTTCGAAGACGAAACTTTCGTTGCTAATCTTCTAGACATATTGAGTGGTCACAATGCTATCAAATATTTGAGCCTGCATATTCAAGATATACGACCGTCGAATGAAACAGAAACTCATTTGATAAAATCATTAAGAAATGATGACTTTATTTCACGTCTCTTTATATCTGCATCAGTTATTTCACGTGAACTCATCGAAGCATTTCTTCACGCTTCGAAAGAACGCCATACCTTGACTCATTTAGAGTTTTATAATAGTCAAGTGGCCGACACTGATGTTGCACAGCTGCAGTCGTTGCATAATGATGGGTATTTGATTCAACTCGACTTCTATGATCAACTAAGTTGGCATGTGATGATTGAAGAAAGATATGGGCCATTGCAGAAAGGTAAGGACTACACAAAAGCTAAGTGACTACAATTTAGTCTTTAGATTGATAGTATTTTCATCGAAACTGTAAATACATCTGAAGCGATCGAACGCTCATACATTTCGGAACTCGCGGTTTTTTTATTTTTCAATCAGATATATATCAATTTGACCAGATATAAAAGATGTACTCTTTTAAACCTAACATCGAAATTATTATTGAAAATCTATTGTACTGCGTTGGTATCTCTATTAAACAAGCACAATATTAATAAAAAAAATATTCACATAGTTTTATCTAATATTCTTTTTTATTATTTGTTGTCTTTGTTGTTCTTTAAGTATTTTTCATCTTAATCATGTAGAAACAAGCAACTAGGACACAAGCTACTTTTAACATTAGAAATAATGAGAAGGCAAACAGAAAAATAACTAAAACCTTCATTTCATTTTTTTAATAACGCACGTTTCCAAAAAAAAAGAATTATCTCAATTCAATATAGTCACATATGTATATTCTTTTTATGTGTGCAACTTCAGGTATTTGACATATACTTGTTAGATAAGTTTCCGAATGGTAGAATCATTTTTACCGTCGATTTTTGCGTGTTATGCAACGTTGGCTTTTTCGATTGACGGTTAACCTCGGGTGAAAGAAAGAGAGTGAAAAATCCTATTCCTAAAGTTTACATTAGTTTTTTAGAAGAAATTATCTAAATTTGAATTCAAGCAGCTCACACTAACGAAATATGATCGTTCTCCATCAAGCAATATAATCCATTAAGAACTGGAACCCATAAACAGTGTTAAACAAAAATCTAGATGTCTGAAAATATTTTTACGAGTTTTTTTTGCTTAAAAATCATCCCGACTCTAAGAATGATGGAAAACTTTAGCCATGAATTTCTCTCTCTCATGTCTAGTATACAAGAGTGCGAGTAGCTGCATTCACAACCATACCGAAACTTACTACTAAGAGCCACCTTTGCACTATTAGCATCATACTGGCTTCTTTCCCTGTCCTAGGCAGTAATTATAGTAAAATCTGGCTACAACGACTAGTATTCTACGGCGATCGTCTAATGCTCTAGAGAGTACCGTTACCGGTTACCATGTCGAGCCTGTGACTTTTCTTCTAACATGGCTAGTATCTCAGATGACTCCTTCATCATCTCCGAAGGCTTTTCTAGAATTCTATGTGATGCTTCCCACATCTCAGATGTTCCCTGTAGCATGCTTGATCCTATTCGTATCATCCTACAAGCTGTGTTTTATACTGTGCTCGCTATTTCTAGCATCTCAGATGATCGTTACCGTGGGACGTCAAAGCTATTATTTGAAGACCACTTTGAGTTTTATAGCATAATGAGAACTCAATTTTAACAGCCATAAAATAAATTGAATATTCTTAAAGAGCTGCAATTATTTTTTTTCTTTATATGTACCAGTTGATTTCTATTTCTATTATTTTGTTTAAGTCGGTTATACATTATTTTTCTTAAAGCTTAAATTTGATTCTAATGTACTTGTGACGTATAGTAGTTATCGATATAAATTTTCCTTTATTGCTTTTCATAGTTGTACGATCATTAAGATTATTTGCTAACGTTTTCTTCACAATGAGTCGTAAGAAAATTTTTACAATATGTATACGATAAAATTTCTCGAGCGAAGAAGCAAATGAAAATATAAATGTTATGATGAATATATTGAAATTAGAAAAGAATCCATTTTTATGAATATGTTTTTGTTCAATCTCAAATGAGAGTATACTTTAATCTGTCATAAGTTCTTATCTCTTCAAAATAATTGAGTATTTCGACTATTTTAATAGTACAAGTATTTATTTACATGATAAAATGTACTTTTTTTTCTCGTGTTTATTTTTCACTTCTATTTTTTTCATCTCTATTTCACAGACGAATTCAAAATTGTATCTTTTCTCTAAAATGAGATATATAAAAAAGGCAAAATGCTGCAAAACGTGTATGACATCTGCTAGCATCCTAATTGAATTATTTGAAGCTGATTTTCAGAAAAAAATTAATCATAGCTCTGTAGAGCTCTTTCTGACTATACTATTCAGATGCTCTCTTTCTAAATAAATTACGAAATCCACAAGTCCCATGTTTTTTTTATGAAGGTTCCGATAGAATTAGCATCAGTTTTGCATGCATACAAGCTTTCTTACAACCATGCTAAGATCTTATCAAGATTCTCCTCCAAAGATGTTGAAACAAATTGAAAAAAACCGCACGAAATGTCATCTGCATCCTCTGTCCCAATGCTCAGAAATTTTCTTCGACGGTGTGAAAAGCATCCTAAAAGATGCATACTAAATCTGTACAGTCCTTCAAAAACATACAGATTAACTTTGAAGTTTGTTGTCGAAGAAAAATTCTATTGCTGAAATTCACGTCCAATATTTATATAAATTCTTCAAGGATTAAAGTTTCCTAGTACGCTCCTCCAATAATCCCCCAAAAGACTATACATTCGCAAATACGAATAAAATTCTCAGAATCGAATGTTTTCCTATCGAAAGCTTGCATCGAATTAGTATTACTTTTTCTCAAAAAATCTCCTACAGCAAATCTCAAGTGCTGTTTTTTATCCACCTCGAGAGTTCCACTTTTGAGGATCTACAAGAACTTAGCGAGAATTAGAAGTGATATAGACGTAAGAATTGTTACAAAGTCCTTTCTTTCTATGGGAAATTAAGAAAAGGCGTCTCGAAAAGCTTTACCAAATTCTCTTCAAAGATGAATGTCGCATTTGTAGCACTTTTCCCATGAGAGAGGGGATATCTTCGACAACGATAACACCGATTCCTTTTCTTTTTCGTCTATTGTAGTAATTCTCGATATCCCAGTCAACGCAAGATGGGCACAGAATGGGGTGACCATTGCTGGAGGTCACGGGCAAGGCAATGCTACCAATCAATTATTTTCACCTCATGGCCTATTTATTGATGATGAACAAACGATGGTCATCGCTGACACGGACAATCACCGTATCATCCAATGGAAGATGGGTGATACGAATGGACAGGTAGTGGCTGGTAGTCATGGTCGAGGAAATCGATTAGATCAATTGGAGGAACCACCTGATGTGCTCATCGACAAAGAGCTGGATAGTTTCATTATTTGTGATCCGTGGAATCAACGAGTCATACGATGGTCTTGTCGCAGTGGCACAGCTCAAGGAGAAATCCTTTTCGACAATATCGGTTGCCGAGAATTAACCATGGATGATTACAGATATATCTATATCTCTGATATCGTGAAACATGAAGTAAGAAGATATCAAATAGGACACAAGAATGGAACTCTTGTGGCTGGTGGTCATGGAAAAGGTACTGATTTAAATCAACTCAACGAGCCAAGATGTGTGTTTGTTGATCGACAACAGACTGTCTATGTATCAGATTGGAGAAATCATCGTGTGATGGAATGGAAAAAAGGTGCAAAAGAAGGCATTGTTGTTGCTGGAGGTCACGGTCAAGGAAATGCTCTGACACAATTGTCAGGTCCCCAAGGACTGTTCCTCGATACGTTGGGTACTGTTTATGTGGCAGATTCAGGGAATAATCGAGTGATGCGTTGGCCTAAAGGAGCAAAAGAAGGTACTGTCATTGTTGGTGGAAATGGTCAAGGGGAACAAGCTAATCAGTTCAATGGTCTCAGAGGTTTATCCTTCGACCGACATGGTAATATCTATATCGCCGACTGTTACAATCATCGTGTTCAACGTTTTTCTGTCGAATAGACTCATTACGATGGTTTCGTTTTTTTTTGATTCCTTCAAATAAATCATGTTGAACTGATGAAATGAATGGTTATTTAATTCGCACATGAGCGTGTGTGAGTGAGTGCGAGTGTGAAATAGACAAGATGAACCCACACCGTCAAGCTTTTGTGCTCATATTCTGGTCATAAGTAGGTCTTAGTGGAACTAGAGGAACCTCAAAAGGATTTATTTTCATGGATCTATTTGGTCAAGATACGAACGTTCCAATTTTAGGATCAGACATGTAGATAAACTGCTTCTCGTGTTTCAATTACAACATTGTAGAATTTCAAAGGAAACATTTATTTTTGAAATATTCATACGTAAAATGTCGAGTTGTTGAAAAAATTAAGTTGCTGCGTTAATCTGATGTGATAACTTCTATAGAAAAGAAGCATAAAGTATTATTACTTTGATATACTAAAATTGTTTGAAGCATATACTTCATAAGCTATCACATACTTTTCTCTATTATTTCTATCTGCTGTTTCGTTTGCCTTCCTTGTCATTCGTGCTTAATGTTTCAATGTTATTGACTAATGTAGCTTTTGAGTTTCATTCGAAATCACAACTATATCAGGACGCGTATAAAGGGAAGAATCATGTACTAGAAATAATTTATCTACGCTTCTGGTTCTAAACTTGGAACATTCCTATCTCAATCGAATAGGCCCATAAAAGTATATCCTTTTGAGATTTCTCTAGTCCCACCAAGCCCTACTCATGACCAGGATATGAACCCGAAAGTTTTTAATCAGCTAGTTGGGTTCCCTCGTAAGCCAACAATCAAGCTTCGATGACATTCAAGTAGTCGCTATATCGACATACTTTTACCTTTCACATGGTACTAAACACAAAATTCGTAGATATTCAGTTGTTATTGCCATTAGACATATTGATTCGAACAATAATCAAGTTGTCTAGGAAACAGATAGTAATCAATAGACAGAGATCTTGAGCATAGTAAATACATCTTTTTTGAGTAGGCTTTCTGATTCCATGTATGAAACTTACACACATTGCCTATGTCATTTCTTCCCTTGGAATAAATTTCCATCGACGGTGAACGTCTAATGGTTTCTATGTACATTGAGAAAAGAAAAGTTTCCCATTTGTGCCAGTAGCACGTTGCGCTATGAAATCTGCTAGCCCACAATTATTTATCAGTGTATCTTTATAACTTCCTCAATCAACTTTATTGTGTACGTAAGAAGAATGTACTAATGTATTCAATTTAAACATAATTCCTGATGAAGCAGAAGTCCCAAGATGTAAATTTGTGTGTCTAGTCATTGTTTTAATGACTATGTAACAATAAAACAGCGCCTTTGATGACATGAATATTGAAATTGTCTGTTCTTACTGAAAATGTGCCATAGGTGTTCTTCGTTATTGAGTTAACAGCGCGTTGTTTGTGTAATACGGTCTCAAATGGTCTGACAAGTGCTAGAAAGCATAAGTAGAGATACTATATTTGCTTTGTATCTAAAATTTGCAATCTATTCATCTTATTATTTGTTGACTACATCGAAGAAACCTATTCTTGAAACGGAATTTCGTGGTACGTAGTTTTGTTAAACAGGTTTTCGAATCATTCGTAACTCGCTGATGTCTCGTTCTGATTATTAATATAACCGAATACTCTTGCATCGTGCCAAGAAACTCTTTTCTTCTTTATTCAGGCATGTCTGCAGCACTGTGTTGTTCAATTCTATGCAGAAGTCTTATTGCTTTTTTCAGGCTTTATGAGTGAATGCGCTAAAATGTGAAACCTCTACATTGATTGTTTAGTGAGCAGTCTTCCCTAAAATTCATCTCTCACTCAATGTGAATACGTCTCTGACGATGAATGACTTGTGTCGAGTCTCACTGTTTATGCCATATAGAACTCAACGACAAGCTAACAATTCACATTTTTAAGGAGCTGCAAACTGAAACAACCATTCAAGCATGTCTGGTACTGTATGATGAAGCATTTTTAGTTAAAAGGTTGATCCTACGTTGAAAATCGTTCCCAACCGAAAGACATCTGATCAATTGTGACAAGGTCTCTATCGAATGTGTCAAATCATAAAGTCACGATCAGTAGGTATTCGGCAAAAATCCTGTTGTCTTCATATCCAAGAATTATCAAGATTGAATCTAATACTGAAAAACCAACGCGAGAGACAAGTCTGTTATAGTTAAATTCGAAGTTTTATGGAATAAAAACTGTCATGAAGTTCACTGATGCTAAGTAATGCAAATCAACTAGACCTCTACCCGGCCCAAGGCCGGCTACAAAAGTCGGCTGACTGCAGAGCCCGAAAAATATCAAAATCTGGTCCTATACGACATCTACTATTTCTATATCCAAGAGTTGTGTAGAGGAAATCATAATGAATCTGAATCGTAGATTTCCATATAAGGAAGCTCTCAGCTGTTCATTATCGTTCATCGTCTCATCTGTATAAACCATAAAGAGATTTTTTTTTAATGCTTGAGACTTCTTCGTGGATGAATTTCAGCTATGCAAAACGATAATTAAAGTACATATGCACATAAGATCTCAGATATCAATGGTCTTTTAAGACCGAGTCATGCATAACCATATAAGGAAAATAACAGCTGTTAATTATCATTTTTGGCATGATTTATATCTCCTAAACGCTGCCGAATTTCGAAAAACGGATTTCAGATGTGCACTCGTCACATTCTCAGGATCTCACCAAACTTTTTTTCGACTGAAAATAATAATCAGGAGCTGTGAACAAGTGGCTGACTTGAATCGTGACTCATGTGTTGAGAAGAAGAAGAAGAATTTGCCATGGTAACTAAGCGAGTGAAAAGCAATAAGTCGGCTTTGACTGCACTTTGTGCAGTCAGCCGACTTAATGAGTCGTTCCGCATAATCTACTCTGTGCTTGTTTCAATTGCTGTTGAAAATCACAAAATAGATCTGGTAAACTATCTAGAAATCAATTTTCTTATGGTCACACCAACAATGTCACATAATATTTCATATTTACACAAGAAAAATGCTTTGTATGAATGAAATTATATTTTTTGCAAATATATTCTTTTAATATTCAATTTCTTGATTTCTTATCCAACTAGTTCTTTTTCCACATAAAATTTGACTTGATATTTTTCTTGAGAATTTCATTTGCTTTGAAATGGTAAAAAGTACATCTCGAAATCTTCCGTATAACATTTGATCACTCTGATACAACGGTGTCAAAAATTTACTTGCTTGACTATAAAACTTTAAGTGTTGTCTTCGTAATGTAGTATAGTTTTTCAAAGCTAGTGTAATATTATTACTATTCTCAATTAAAACTTTGTTCAAATAATAACTGTCTAAGAATGCCATATTAGCACCTTGACCTAATTGAGGACTCATTCCATGTGCTGCATCTCCGATAAATATAATATTCTCATAATCATATTGTTTCATGAAGACATCAGCATATACAGCAAATGAATAGTTAGCTTGACTGAGTTTTTCAATAAAATAATTATTATCATGAATTAAATAAAACTTCATTCCTTCTAAAACTTTGTGTATGCAGTAAATATTTTTCAGTTTGATTGGTAAACTCCAAAAAACACTAACGATTCGTTTATTGTTTTCATTTATGCCAGATGGAAGAATACCAAACATTTCTTGTGAATATCTCATGTATTGACATAATTGATTTGGAGTAATCTGATCATCTTCAACGGTTGTCCACAAACAACCATAAGGATATAACTGATACGATTGTTTAATTGGTACTTGTTCTCTAAGACAAGAATGTGAACCATTTGCTACAATTAATAGATCGCTAGTTGCTTTTAAATCTGCTAGAGATGTAATCTCTTGTCCTAATTCAAATTTGATGTTGGATTTCACTTTACATTTATTATAAAGGGATTTAAATAGTAAAGAACGATGTATTCCAATGCCAAAACACCCAATTGCATAATCATCATAAGATGTTAAAAATACTTCTCGACCATGGTGGTTTGTTCCTCGTAGCTTATAAATTTTTTCACCATTTCTTACAAGTGGTTCATAAATATCTAGTTTTTTCAATATTACCATTGCTGATGGTTGCATTAAGATACCTGCTCCAACAGTTTGAACATTAGTGAATTTATCATATAGAGTAATGCAGTTCAATGGATGACGAGAAAGAAATAAAGCCGCTGACAATCCGGCAAAACCAGAGCCGATGATATTAATTTTCATATCTAAAAAGAAACAACAAAAACCAATAAACTCTTTGTCAGGTCCATAGAGATGCTTCAAAATCAAGGGGGTCATTTCAAATTTTCCTGCTAAGTAATATTTGTGTCTAATTACGAATACCTCGTCCGACAAACAGTTAAAAATTTTTATGCGTTTAAAACGAGTTAAAGCTTTCGAAAGCATACATGTTTGTTTAAATTTTTTAACACATTATGAACGCATTAGGTTTTTAAACTAACTGTATCCCTAGAGAGAGCAAGACTGTAGATTTAGACTTGAAGTTTTTATACATGTTTACGACAAAAAAAATATAATGAAAAGAACGAGAAATAAATTTGATAAAATTATTTTAAACATTTTTACTAATAACATTCCAGGTGGAGTAAAACGCACATTGCTTCATGAAGTTTGGAGTCGCCACGCACAGTCATTCCAATTGGTTCCCATGAGATATCAATCATTTGATCTTATACTCTGCAACTATTGTTCAGCTGCTGTTGCAATGAGAGCAAATTCTTCACGTGAAATGTTCTCGCTTTTACAATTCTCTGAAGCAAAAAAGAAAAACTTAAAAAAGAATAAAAGAAAACTTAAAAATTGAAGATATAAACTTCAATTACCAAATTTCACAAATCAAAAAATATTTTAAGAAAAATAAATGTCATGGTGAATCAGTAAACCAAGAAACAGAAAAGCTTATGAAATAAAAGAAGGTACTTGTTCGAACAACGATATTATTTTTAAAATTGTTTACTGTTAAAATTGTTATTAATTCGCCATTTTTCATCATTAGTCGTTCGTTGGTTCAACTTGAACTGTCAATAAATTCTACTATTTTATAAAAAAAATTTTGATCGTGCATATTTTCATTAATAATTAATGTGTCATTTTCAATTGGTAAAGCAACATCTTCATATAACAATTGAAGAGTATTAGCATTTAATATACATTCATCATTGTTGTCGTCATAATCGTCTAAAATAATAAAAATAAAAAAAAAACAAATTCTACGATTGTAGAAAACAAAATTTAGATGTATTTAAAAATAAATTAAATTCTACTTACGTCCTACAAATACCTTTTCTAGCTAAGTATTGATAATGTTTTATTTTTCATCATCATTTGATTAGTTATTCAAATAACAATATTATTCACATTTACTATCGTGAAAATAAAAAACTATTAAAAAAATATTTAAAATATATAAAAAGCTTTACATCAATTAGAAAAATCTTCTTTTCTTCGAGTAGAAACAGCATATTTTTCATATATTAATTATGTATTTTTTGAGTTTTATTTTTTTTTTCTAAAATCACGATCTAAAAAAAAAGAAGTCTCAATAAGATATTATTACATATGGTTTAGAAAGTGATCTTACGAAAAATATGAAATCAATCAAGACGATTATCATTAGCAGCATACATTGTACGGGAAACATCAAATTTGTCGAATACAAAATATATCGATCGCAAATTTGTCGATAAAATTTGTCGATTCGACAAAATTGAAATCCAAATTTGTCGAATTCGACAAATTTTATTAAAAAATGTCGATTATTGTATTATAACATTCCTTTCTATGAATTTCAAATTCAATTATGACCACCTAAAATCTAACTTGAAATCAAGTTGAAATCATGTTGAAATCAAGTTGAAATCAACTTGGAATCAAGTTGGAATTCACTTGGAGGGTGGGTGTGGGTGTGTGGGTGTGTAGGTGTGGGTGTGGGGTGGTGTAGGTGTTGAGGTGGGTGGGTGGGTGCGGGTGTGGGGTGGGG
>CAJNOP010000171.1:113385-137980 GCA_905250075.1 Rotaria sp. Silwood1
GTGGGGTGGGGTGGGTGCGGGTATGGGGTGGTGTGAGAGTGTGGGTGTGGGTGGGTGTGGGTGTGGGTGGGTGTGGGTGTGGGTGTGGGGTGGGTATGGGTGTGGGTGTGGGTGTAGGTGTGGGTATGGGAGTGGGTGTGAGTTTAGAATAAAAATCAAATCGCACCCACACTCTTCGATAAGCCTAACTCCAACATAATTTAAACATGATTTCAAGTTGATTTCAACTTGATTTCAACTTGATTTCAACATGATTTCAACTTGATTTCAAGTTAGATTTTAGGTGGTCATAATTGAATTTGAAATTTATAGAAAGGAATGTTATAATACAATAATCGACATTTTTTAATAAAATTTGTCGAATTCGACAAATTTGGATTTCAATTTTGTCGAATCGACAAATTTTTTTTCGATAAATTTTATTGACAAATTTGCGATCGACATTTTTTGTATTCGACAAAATTGTAGGCACTCACATTGTACTACCACCAGATTTGTCCATAATAGAAATTCAGATACAAATTTATCTAATTTAGAAAAAAATCCTTCACCAGATAAGAGTAAACGAGACAAATTATGAAAGTCAAATTTTAATTTAAAAATAATTCCATAGCACACTTTATCATGAAATGGTTTTAAAAAAAAAATCAAAATTTTTATCCATCTCTAAAAATTGTCATTTTTCAATTACTCTCCAATGGTAGCCTCTAGAAAGAAGACAAGAACGCTACGAACACGTTTTTATGCGTTCCTACGTTTCACACACATTCATGTTGTGTGCGCCTCGACCTGGGTATCAGCTTCTTCTCGTCTCTGCTGACGTGAACAGAAAAATTAAAAAATGAAAATTATATTTTGCTCTAAACAATGAATAGAAAGATGAAGGACTAACATTATATTCATGTTCTATTGCTTCACATTTGTCTATGTTGTCTGTGTCAGAGTAAAAGTGTGAAGATCGACTCGCATGCAACCACTTGTTTGGATTACCGATCAACCATCTATATTGTAAACTGACTGTGCAACAAAAAAATGTAATAAGTTACCAAAAAAGATGTCAAGCTGTGCATGAATAAAAATAGAAAGGCTACGAGGAAAGAATTGGTTATTCCATATCAGAAGTAAAAGAGAAAAAAACGAAAAAATATACATTGCAACATGCATATAAGCGATTAGATCATTAAAGTAACCTTTTTATAAACTTGAAATATCTTCTAAGAATGATGATTTTAGCGCACACTGTCAACTGATATTGGACAAATAGAAAACATAAAAACGTGTTTATTTCAACGTTCTCGTCATAAGATGCATATTTTTATTTGTTTCTCTGATAAGGAAATATTTATCTTTAGTATGTTGTACAACTGTCTTACGATCTATTAAAAAAATAGTTAGCAAACCACACAATAGGTTGAAAATATCGATTAATGCAAAATATGTGAAATTAACTGCAAAATAGAAGGATGTCTTAATATTAAAAGAAAAGACAAATAGACCGTTATATTTCAATTGATTCTATTCAGGCAGCATGGTTTATTCATTCGGGAGACTATTAAAAAACGTTGTTAATTTTCTATTGTGTCAGTGTTCGACTTGCTTTTCTATTCGAACAATATTGAACTTAATATATCTAATTCAGCATTGTTTTTTGCCTCCTCTTGAATCTCCAATCTTCACAACTTCCCCATGTTTACTAATGCCGAAATGACACTACTATGTGGGTTCAAGTGTGCGGGTCGGATTCCTTGTTGTACGGTATTTATACCTACCCATTCCTTCTTATTAACGCTTACTTGCACGAAGAAAAGAAAAAATAAAAGCTGTTTAACGTTGTCTTGTTTTTCGTTCGATTTCTTTGCATCTCTGCAATGGAACCAGTGCATCTACCTATTAGAAATCGGAACAGTGGGAATAAGTAACAAACAAAAGCGACATAACAGTGAATGAAAAAAAGAATAACCATTCTCTCTCATAAATGCTTACCTTTGCAGAGAAAAGAATAGAAAAATATGAAGGTCGACACACATTGTCTTTTCTTCTCATTCGATTTCTTTCATTCGCTTCACGAAAACTCATATATACATCCATCCGAGAGCATAAACACGAAGGTAAAAGTAAAATACAGAGAGACTGTCACTATGAAAAGATAGTTAAGAATTCTCTGATATTGGTATCTACCTTCCAAACGAAAGAATAAGTCGAAGATGAACTTTTTTGAATCGTGTGCCTTGTCCTATGTAATTACTATGATATTCATTATTGCAATTCATATATCAACTAGAAAGAGCAATTACTATTTCTATTCATGTAATTGTGAAATACTGTAGCAAAAACATTCATGTTGATGACATTTAAACATTAAAATCAGTTATATTTAACAGAAAAAGACGAAAAACTGTTCCAGCTATTAGAAAGTGTTGCTATCCCTTGTTTAAACTTCGATTTATCTGTTGCGTGTAGGGTGTGAGCGTTGGTGTTGGTATGGGTACGGATTGGTAGATTGAAATCTTCACCCACACTCGCATGTGTCACACATATATAGGAGCTACAGCTTTCGTTTTCCTTTGAGTTCAACAGAATGCTGAGTATGATTTCACATTTTTTTTTATTCTATCTGGATGTATGTTTTTTCTGTAATTTGTTTTTGAAGCTTTGTCTTTTCTCGCATGCTGTATGTCTCATTCAAGTCACATGTAATCAACCTGATTCAAAGATTAGAGTTTAGAGTGAGAATAGCTCGTATCTTGTTTTCAAATAGTTTTTGCTGAATTGCAATTAGGAGTGAGGATATGTGATTATTGAAGAGAATCAGGTCATGCAGATCCATCAAAGTAAAAGTGCTACATGAGTAATTTCTTTCTGAACTATCCTTTGGATGAGAGATTGTTTGCAAGCATTTGTCGGTCAACCTGTACTCACGCAAAGCCACCGTCGATAGTACCTTTTCATGATATCAAAGATGATTTTCAATGTCGTCTGTATTACTTTTAAATCATTTTTTGGCAATACTGTCACAGCGAAATATTTCGCATAAAACTGTAGATATTTCTATTCTATTTTAGATGTTTTGCTCATACCGAAAAGAGAGCTTTTAGAAATTCATTTCAACCAGTAAGTTACGAATCAAGTCATACATTTAATACAAAGACTAGCATTTGCACAATAGCATTACTTACATATTCAAGTGAGTACTCGTTTGATGCTAGTATGTGCAGTAGTCAATATCGGGAGAAAGTATTGTAAATTTTCTGGAATAGACCATTAATTTCAATTTTGCGTAGCTATATCTTGACAAAGTCATAGATAATGATGAAAATGCTGGCGAATCCTCCATATTTCAGACAGACAAAAACTTGTTAAAGATGGACGGTCATGAAAAGGCAACCACACGAGAACGATCATTGTTTTCTAACACTGCAGTAGTCTAAAAGATTAACGGTGTAAATTTGGTTTCAGGTTATAGATGATACTGTGTTTTTGAATGCTCAGCAGAGCTTAGAAATGAAATCAGTTCAGTTTAAAGAAAATGCGAATTGATTCTATATCTATTGAAAAAACGATATCACGAAAACATATAAAATTATTATTGGATAAGAGTAATGAAATCATTCACTCTTGTTTTCCAATGTTGAAGCTATTATTCTGATATAAATATTTGAAACGTGTTCTCACTTCATAGGGTGTGGGTGTAGCTGTCGATATTCTCTTCAACTAATACCCACACTCACACCATAATCTACATTTACAAATATTTATTTTACTCAGAAATAAATTGTTAAAGAATTAAATTTAAAATTATTTCGCATAAGAACTTGAATATATTTTAAATTTAAATCGAATTTGCATAAATTTAAAAAAATTCAAGGGATGTAGGTCACATCTTAATATGTTTAAAGTAATTGAAGGTAAATTAAAATTTGTTTGGTTGTTTTTAAGAATAAAAGAAACCTTTTATCTCTCAAGTCTGCTATTAGAGATTTGTTTATGAGGTTTTTTAAACATCATTTAAAAACAATAGGACGTGAGATTGGCTGCTTTTCTACAATATCTTCTACGATGATGATCGGATTTTAACGTATAATATCAGTTTCTCTCTTTATTTCTGATCTATTTTTTAAGTCATGCATTTTGACAGGCGGGTTGATGCATTTAGATTTACAAAAATTTATTAAATCAAGAAATAAATTCTAAAAAATTTATATTTAAAATAAATTTAAATTAGCAAGACTTTGAGTTTAGAATAAATTAAGTAGAAAATGGCACGTCCATCATGGACTGAAAATGAACCGAACCGAACCCGAATTAGTAAAACTCGTTTCGGTTCGACCTCTGACCCACACCCACATCCTACTTGAATTTTCTAGTAGATCGTGATGAGCAAAGCGAGGGTCTTCATATACAATGGAAACGCCGTCGTCGTGTTTCATATCTTTCTTCAAAAAGATCGATTCATACACTTCAAGAAGTATGGCAAATGATTCCATTTTTTAATACTTCTCTGATCTAGAATTCGACAAAATATCTATATCCACCTAGGACAGTTACGTTGGACTGAAAAACATTGCCTTTTTTCATTGATTCAGTTCGAAGCGACTGTATGAACTCTAGTCAAGTCTAAATGTGAAAAAATACAACGCTGACAGGTCTCATTCCAATCATTCAAGAAAGTTTCAACGATCATTACAGGCGTCCAAGAAAACGCACCAAAACTACCACCACCAGTCGCGTTATTCCATTGATACTTTAAACAGAAAGCCCACCGGTCTAGCATATAAATAGCGTTCGAGACAATCATGTAATACACTCGAACCCAAATAGGACGGGTAATAACTGGACGGATAACCAATTAAGTGACCGAGATAATTGTCACAGCAATAAATAGACTTTGGTCTAAAATGGGTTGAGGAAGTAGCTTAGATCAGTTCTCGCGCAGATTAGCCCAGCTCTATTGATTATCAATACTGTAATGTATCAGGCCTTATATGTACAACTTCCGACTTCTCTGAAGCTGCTTAAGGAGTACTGCTCGGATTCCATTCTTGTTTCGCAAACGTACCAATGTCAGCTGTATTGCAAAGCCAATGGCAACTTAGAATTGTGACATTGTGCTATCTAAACATCTCGTTATCATTTAGCAAAAGAAGATTTAGTTTTGTTTCTGTAAAAGTCATAGTCTTATTTTGAATTTCGCAAGGTCAAAAATAGATTGACTTTTGCTTCATGTAGATGCTTTGATGTATGACGGTAAAGGATCAATTGAAAATGTTTACTCATCGAGGTTCTAGTGAGTTTTTCGCTTTGTGAAATACGATTATTTCAAGTAGTAGTTTTTAATAAATATGATCGAAGGAAAATTCGGATGATTTCTTCTTAAAATTTTTATACGGATGAAATTAATAAAATCCACGACAAATGACACAAAGTGAGACGGCTTACATTCCAGTTAGATCTTTTAATTCAAATCATGATTGAATTCAATGAAGCGTTTTCATTGCCACACTTGTTGTAAACTATTGGCATCATTGAGTCCTTTTTTCCTTGTTTCATTTTCTCTTTTTTAAAACATAAATATATTTGATTTTTCTCTTTTCTTTGCTGTTGTCTTTTATCAATAATGTTCGTGCACTATGTTGGCGTTACTCTTTGTATCAGTTGGAAGTAAGAATCCAACTTTGAAAGATCATATATACTCTTATTCTAATACCGTAATAGTGTCAGACTGTTGTCTATTGAGTATTGTTATGATTTCGACGATCCAAGTTGACATGATCAAAACAATATAGTCTGTCAAATAATATTCTTTTTGAATTATACAAGAAAAAAGGAATGGAAAGGTTCACTGAAGCAGAAGCAGAATCATGTAACAACAACATAAATAGAACAAATGTAAGCAGAAATTCAGAATGAATAGAGAGATGGGTGAGTTTTAAACGATAAACACGCAGATGGTCGACAAACAAAGAAAAGAATATGAGTCATACGATGAAAGTTTGAAAGTGTAATTGTCCAGAATATCGTAGTACAATAGTGCAAAGACGATGAACAGTCACAAAGCACTCTTTTCGAAATGTAGTGGATGCTAATGTATATGTAATACATGTGATCTAAACGTCAAGTTCATCAAAGGGGGAATTTCAACTTTTATTTGTTCTGTTGTTATCTTACCGAACAAAATACATAAATAGGATGAACTGTGACTGCATAAATAAATGCTTCAATGACTTGTCGATCAGGACCTTTCTGTTTCCGATTGGTCGCGAAGTCATAAACAGCATAAACTACAAAACTGATATTTAGCAGCGTAAAAGTAAGACTCTGTACTAAGACTAATCGAATCAATTGAATATCAATATATTGCATTGCTCTTACGGGTACTTGCACAGAACTTATTAGCCCTCGAGGATTTGGATGGATACGACGGCGACTTCGATGAATATTACTAATGATAAGCGTACCAAATAACATCATTACAATAATTGGTATTGCAACACTCAACACATTGTAAACACTGAAGAACGCACCATAGCTAGTATTCAAATATGCATAGCATCGATTATTTTTTATTTCAAATCCGATCGGAGCATGTATACTGAAACTAATACAAATGCATGTTCCAACTATAATAAAGTATCGAGCAAATTTTGGAGAACTCATCCGTCGAATGGATTGACTAGATGATGTTATCATCCATCGATCGATCGAAATAAGACAAATGAAATAGCGTCCAAGAATCAATGAAAAATGAACAAAATAAAGGCGACATTTGCAAAAAATAACCGATGTAGTTTCCAAATTAAAACTGGTTAGATAAGGTAAACTTCGACTTAAACCACCTGTGTCGATAATCAACAAATTGGCAGATGATAAGCTAATAAAATACCAAGCACAGACGTTGTTCAATCGAAGATGACGCTGAGAGAACAGAATGATATTTACCAAGTTGCCCAAATTGCCAAAAATATAAATAGGTACCATAGCATAACGAGTTAGGAATGTTTGAAATAGATTGAATTGACTTGCCAACATCATTGTTGAGGAATTCATTTCTATTTGTATAAAGTTACAATACTGAAAATATAATGAGATAGGTATTACGAATTTAAAGTTGTATACGTCTAAAAAACCGTGTTGGTCAATCTTTTTTGAAGATATTCTCCTTATAAATATATATCTATACAAAGTAATTTCGTATTCTGATATGAGTCGAAATTCTCTATCCGTAACAAAAATACTATAAAATCTATGTTTGAACGTGTTCTATTTAACTAACAAGAAGAAGCATTTTTGCATATGTATCCCACTTGAAACTTGAAAACTTTAATTTGAAGTATACAACAAGTAAATGCAAGTGCTAAACTATGGAGTTCTTCAACTATTGAACTTCTTCTGTTGCAGAAAGATCCACACACATCTCTCTCGATGTGCATACCACAGAAAAGTAAAGATATGTCTTCTTCGATGTAGATGCTGTAAAAAGAAAAACAAGTACACTTTTTGCATTGAAAATTTAAAAATTTGAATTGAATTTAACTTCTAGTTTTGACACTATTGGATCTATCTTTCCTTTTTCGTCTTCATTTCCTCTCTATTTTTCTTTCCTATACTCATCTCTATCTCTCGCTCTTTTTTATAGAAGCGTGTGTTATACGTCGAGTAGTTACATTCTAAACGTAGGAAGTAGCTCAATAAATATTATTATCGGAGGTGGCAAAAAATTACTTCTGTTTGTCGTGACAGACAGGCCAACCAGAAAAGAGAGAATGCTCCTTCTCAGCCGAATCATTACAGTTTCAGAACAAAAATAAGCAGAGGAGTGTGAAGATTATGGAACGATACAGTAGTAATACGACAGTGAAGGAGCAGCAAAAGAAAAAAAGGTATCAATTATGTCGTAAATTTAATTGATCATTTAGATGAAGACAAGAAAAGCATGGAAACAATAAAATTTTTCGCAAAAGCTTCAATATGTCACTGCTAGGAATGACACATTCGATTTCTTTCTTACTTACAAACAGGAATGAAAAGTTGAAATCTTTCACGTTGTTAGACGTCAACAGTATCTATATTGTCGCCTACGAGCGGAATAAAACACTTCTTCTAATAGTGCAGTTGTAATGGTTGTTTGTTTTCTTTCTTTTCTCATTCTTTTTCCATCATTTTAAATTGTCTTCCTAGTATTGGTATTCTGTATCTATTTCTCTCATTCTTTAATTATATTTTTCAGCTTTCTATACTGCTCCAAATGAAAAAGAAGCTTTAGAAATATTTGTAGGCTATATTAAAGTATACTTAATGGTATCGGTGTTGTAGTTTCATCAAATGTGTAAGAAAAGACAAGCTTTTCTTGCATCTACATACGAGTTGGAATCGACTGAAAGGAATGAATTAGACATCGAAATAGAGTCAAGATATTGAGGAAAAGATGGAAGATCAAGTGAACAAAATGAAAGAAAATTAAAAAAGTTAGAAGAGCCAATCAAGAAACAAGAAGAAAGAAACGTCAAAATGCCGATCACCTGTTTTTAAGAGTGTCACTTGACAAACAGATAATGAATATATCGAAGCTTTTAAAACTTGTTATCCATCTCGCTTCATAAATTTCCTTTCCTAGGAAATGAAAACTGAAAGTGCTACTCTTAGTCACCGTTGTAATATTCATCTTCAATCGATCAATCATGATCTAACAAGTGGCAAGAAGCAACTGTATCTTAACGGCTGCTGCAAAAGTTTTGTATTAGTTTTATTTCGGCGGTATTTCAATATGAAACCATTGTAGAAAGGCATTTCTGTTTTTGAAAGATACCCCATGACTCTTCTACAAATTTTATTTGCAGTATGTTCTAGTTAGATATGTGGGCTGTACGTTACGTACTAATTACTTTTATTATGTAAAAAGTACATTTACAACATGAAAAAGAATATGATGATTCAAGAGATCTTATGATTTATGAAAATTTTTAATGAGAAACTTAGTTACATGGCTTGATAACAATTTACTAACACTATCAGATAATATATAAATATTCTTTTTCTACTCAGTCTTTTCTAAAATTTAATTATCTAACTAAGTTAGACGTAAAATTGTCACGATTAGAGAGAGTTTTCAAATTTATCAATGTGTTTGAGAGAACTCAAAAAAAAAGAATATTCTTTAAAATCTTTTCAAATGTCTCGTGTGGGGACATATGGTAATCAATCTGTAATAATTATTAAAGATAACAAAAATTGTGCTCTTAGTATAGGCGATTTGAATGTCTGAAAATATTCTATCAATCTTAAGCAAGTGTAGATTAGTTTCTTTAAACAGATATGTTAATTACTTCACTGTATATCAGTTAAATATTTTAGACACAAAACTTGTAGAAAAGATCATGGACTTTCGTTTTAAAAAAAGTATGGGTACAAATTAGATGATCAATAAAATTTGCTCAGTATTATATACAAATTATCAATAAAGAAATCAAACTATCAGTGAAAAGTTTGATGTTCGGTAACTATTATGTTTGCTCAGTAGATTAACAATTTGTTGATTATTAAGATTAAGGTATCAGTAACTAATTCAGTTTACTAATTAAATGAATAGAATTTGATCAGTAATCATTTTTTCTTGAGAAAAATATTTTGGTGTAAATAGAACAATAATTGTCGTCAGGTAGGTGCGGTTGAATATGGGTTCAGTTATTTTTTCTTAGAAATCCATATCTACACACCCACACCCTAAAACTATAAGTCATTCAATAAATGATACTTATTGAAAGACTCTAGGTTTTTTTATTAAAGAAATAGATATGTTTTCTCAAAACATTAATATATATTAAAACGATAAAATTTAATAGAATTCACTAGGATATCACGTGAAATTCGATATTATGGCGCACATTAGATAGTTTCTGCTGAATTTCCAAGATATTCTGTTTTTTTTGTATATTTTGTGGCATGTTTTTAATCAATTTTAATTTGATTTTCTCTAATCGAACACATGTGATTATTAGACTTTTCCATTCATTTATATCTAATAATTTTTCAACATTGATATTGTTGACAGTTAAACGAACATATCGAATATTTCGCATAATTTTAATAAAATCAGTCATTGTCATCAAAAAACATGTTGCATGAAATTGTGCACAATCATTTTTAACTGACATGGAGTCACCGGTCACATCAAGTACGAAAGATTCAACAGTAAAGTTTAGGTTTTTGATTTTGCTAAGAATAATGTACGTATGACGATGAGAGCAACGTACAGAATCGCAATGAATTTCCAATCGTTTAATTGGATTTTGAATATGATTGAAAACCTTACATAAACTATGAAAATCAACTTGATTGTCATAGCGAAATGAGAGACAAGTCAACTTGGGAAAAGGCGTTTTAAATTCATTGATTTGATTCATCTGTTGAAGATTGAAAAGAGTGATTGATTTAATATTTGTAAAAATAGATGACGAAGCTAAGAACATTATTGAACGAAGTTGATTTTCTTTCAAATGTAAAGAAACAATTTGTTCACGATCAATCTTTTCAATCATTGTCTTCATAAATGTATCAGAAGGTTCAACAATAGGTAGCCTTATCTTATATCTTCGTAATAAAGGAAGAATATTAAGAGAAAATATAGCAACGGCATCATTCAATGACAAATATATAATCATTTCAAGAATAATATCCCGGCAGAGACCAGTCTTTCTAACAAAGTTAAATGACTAAAATGAAAATAATAACAGAAGTATGAAGTGAGTAAATATAAAATACTTACGAGGTATTGTTCGTTCTCGTCAAATTCTTTCTTAAATGTAACCAACATATCTGATAACGCTTCTGTATTTAATGTTCGATGATCATGCATCAACATATCACCTGTGAGTAATATTTTAAATTCGTATGATGATGCTAAAGATGAATCATTTTCTTCTGATGATCTTCGCATAATACCGATCAGTATAGGACATACGTCTTTGGTTAAATCAATTGGAAAATGCCTGGAAAATATTTCTTTCCAAATTTCAATCAAACTATATAGAAAACATTTTAACAAATAAAACATATCGATCTGTCATGAATCAGTAACGTACGTATTTTGATTAGATTCATATGTAATATTCCATGGCCAGATAATATAATTTTCAAGTAAATATTCGGAAATAATCTCTGAATAAAACATATTCAAGCAAAACATATTGGTCCACATACTATCATCATGATGTATGTAAATGAGTAATGGATGGCGCTAAAATATTTTAGATTTATTCGTTTTATACAAGTTTGAAAATGGATTTCAACGAACTTCCTTTGCCACTTTTGCATTGAATGCTGATACAAATGCCTGTAGTAAAGGACTGATACAAAACGCAGGATGTGTACCGTAATGTTCTATGAACCATTTGCATAATGATTCAATAACATTAACTTCATTTTGACATTTGACTACTATTTTGAATTATGTAATAGTAAGCACTTTTACTATTTGTTTGATTATAAACAAAAGATAACTTACAAGAACCGCACTCGACGAACTCAGTCTCATTGTAAAAAGTATCGCTGTTGATCATTTTTATCTTGTTGTTCTCTCTAGATTTATACATAGAAATCTCTTACATGTTTCATTTTACAGATAGTATTAACACAAGAGAAATATTACTTACATATAAGACAAACCACTTACCACAGTGATGGTATGTTTTATGATAATTAAAAGAAGAGATCTTTAAAAATAAATAAATATACTTCAACAGTTATTGTCAAGAAGAATGATACTATTAATGTGATTTCATTGATTATTTTATATACAATGGTTACGGTAAAAACCGACTTTGTTCTTCTGACATCAGTACATGACACACGATGTTTGAAGTAGGCAGTGAAGAAAACTATAGAACAGAATAAAAAAAAAACCAAGTGTTTTTTTTCGCTCTCCAAATTAAATTTCCGAGAACCGTCATGTAAGAATAAGCTTTACAAAGGATGAGCATGAGCGCAAATAATGAAATAAAATTAAAATTAAAAGAAGATAAATTGAAATTCGATGATTTACGAAGCCTCATTCTTTTTTGAAGATGTTGTAGTTTTATCTACAAATTGGTCTTATTGTAATATATCTCTAGTTAAATGTGTAAGTATGTTCGGCAATATATCGGCAGCAAATGAGATATCTAAATATTATTACAGTCATCAATGACAATAGCATCTGGGTCGGTAGGTTTACATCTCTATCTTCAGTTATTTGACATATGATTATCTTCGATAGAGAACAATTTTCTGCCAGATTTTGCTATTTATATTCATTTAGCAATTTAGTAAGATTTTTTTTATTGGACATAGGGCAAATATGTTAAAGTTTTGGAAAATATTGTTCATATGTATTAATTTGTTCTATACATTCACGATGAAGAAAAATATGAGAGATAACTTCAATAAAAAAAATGATTAAAGGAAGTTAATCTACCATCGACAAAGACCGAAACATTTTATTACAGAAGGAAACAATTTGTTCAAGATTGATTATTTGAAGGATCATTTTGATAAATATATCATTCGATTCAGATATGTGTAGTTTTAATTTAGATTTGAGTAATAAACAAAGAATTTTAGAGAGATAGTGAGTAGTATTAAGAGTGACATGCTAACAAAGATGAGTCTTGATGATCGAATGAAATGACTACATGTTTAAGGAAAACAGCAATGAATAGCAATCACTCGTAGCAAGCTTATTCATTCACCTTTGAAGATAGTCAAATCTTTTTTGTAGGATTTGATAGCTTGATATTTGTTGAGTAAGTATCACAGTATTGTCCTGTAGCAAAAAGCTGAATTCGTAATCCGAATTCTTTCAGAAAACTATTTCTTTGAAAATCGTTACATGAAAGACTTATTAAAATTTTGCTAAACAATCGAATTCTTATGTTTCGAATATGATAGCTTATGATCAAACGACATAATTCTCATTTTTCGAACAAAATATATATTATTAAATAGAGATTTTATCTCTGTATTACCTAAATAGTACGGAATAACGCTAAAATAAAATAGATGCATGCAAAACTCTTTCATTACTGTTGGATTAGATATTGATACATAAGCTTCTTTGAGAGAAAATGCAAAAAAAAAATACCAGGTCAGTATTTTTAAATCTTTTGAAGCATTTGTAAAAACTTTCAATATCTTAAATGTCATTTTTATATTTAACTGAAACTTAGACATGATATAATCGGCCATAGATCTATTATCTCTAATGTCAATATAACAATGCTGAGCGATCGACTATATAATAAAGCGTATTACAAGAAGCAAGTCAAAGTCAGTCAATTTGACTAGATGATTTTCAGCTTCGATGGATGCTTGATCGAAAGACCTAAATGGTTAGGCATGCCAGAGCACCATACATAAGGTTATTATTAGCTAGACAAATCATTGTTTGACTAATCTGAAAAAATGTTACATATAGAATCTTCACAGTAGGTTTAACACTATTCTATTGTAGTAGATCAGAGAGATCTTCCACACATACACGTGCATGAAATAGTTTCAAAGAGTACGAAGTATATACAACGAGAGTAAATATTCAGTTAATATAGGAATAATGATTGAGTTGAATATAGAATGAGCTTTCTCGACTAATATTGACATCCTCGATATTAATTACAACAATTGTTGGTCCTTTTTTTCGATAGTCATTCAGCTTCTTAAGCAACTTTTCAACTATTTGAAACAATGGTCCTGGTTTAATATCTCAAACATGAATATCTAGTGGAAATGTTTTATGAATTTGTTCTAACTGTATAAGATATTCTAAAGACATTAATTTTTTTCTTGAAAATATGCTTCATTTTGAATGTTATGAAATCTACAAATTATCTTGTTATTTAGCTTATCCTATTATTTTGCAATCATTCTGTAATCGCTTTCCGTTCTTTAGTATATCAGTCTGGCACCTATAGCACGCTCTGAGGAAATATCTAATAACCTTTAGCTTCTCCCTACCCTGGTTGTTGGAGCCCAGAGGGGTCTAGGGGAGCAGATGAGGAACAAGCAAAAATATCAAAGAAAGAATCATTTTTCGAAAACCTTTTATCTTATTTCTTCCGAGTAGCTCACAAATATTGATACTATCATAGAAACAAAAAGTATATGGATTAGGCTTTTTGCATGTATCGTCCTCATTTATGAACAACACAATACACCGAAGTGTTGTTAGTGATAAGAAAGAACGTTAATTAACATTTCTTCTTACTATACTAGGTAATTGTTAGTTTGTCTAGCACAGAAAAGAATCTTTTTTTATGCATTACTTTATCTTTAATTTTTTAAGAATAGAAAATTCATCTATTCAGATTTTATCAATTAAAACTATATTTATTTTATAACGATTTCAATTGAACTATAATGATCAACCACCTATTTACAAAAGAAGTACCGTTACCGTGTCGAAATTTATGCGAAAAAAATTCGAAATTCAGCATCGATTTTAATATCAAAATTGAATATTGACTTCAAATTTTCGTTCGTTCCCAGTTTGAACTGAATCTTCCCTTCCTCACCCAATTAAAGATCTCTTTTTAAAACTTCTGGAAGGAGAAAATGGGTTTCTGAACGCTTGGAAACCTTTTTCTGAGATTTAATGTATCGTTAACTGTTGGAAATGTTACATTAGTTGTTTTTGGCTGAATGCTATACAAGAAAGAAACATTGGAATATTGATAGTTGTAATGAAAATTAAATGCGTGAATACTGTCTCATGGTTGGCCAATATTATGAAATATACATGGATAATATGCCCAAATTTGATATATCAAATCATATCGAATTTACTGGTTTTCATGAATATCTTGCTTTCTTCTGTGAATTGCAACGATGCTAATTTAAGAAAGCTATTAACACAGACTCTATAGGATTAAAATATGAACCACAAAATAGTTGCTATTCGCACCCACAAGAAGAAAGAAGTCCGTTATCAATATTCTACTCTTCGTTTCACTATGATAAATCGCCTTATTCAGAAAATAGTTGAACTCTGCAAAACTTTTCCTCAATTAATACTGCAATATCAGTTCATAAAGAATAAAATATCCTCTAAATTATTATGTAGTAAACTCAACATTTTATGATGTGCAAGAAGAAGAAGGAAACTGCTTCAAGTCGTATTGATATATGGAATACCATTAGTTTTATAAAAATTATAAAATAGTCTTACAATTATGTGAAGAAACTACATATGATCTATCTTATACATAACATGAAACAATTAAATGATCGAAAGAACAATGGAAACATTAGAACAATTCTTATTGCCAACAATGTAAAATAGATATTATAAATCAAACAATCGTAGCAAAGACTTGACCGAAATAGAAAATGGTACATTTATTTGAGTATTCTCCATTCCAAATGGAGGCCATGACTAGAGTGATGACATCTCATTTTCATAAGTTCAGTTCTATTACATAAATTTACTGACTTAGCAGTTTTTTTAGAAAGACATTGAACTAATATACAAGTAGTTCTCTCGAAACACTATGAACTATATGTAAAAGTTTTTCTTTCGATAACTGATTATTTTATAAAATGAAATGAAGTAACATGTAGCTAATACTGTCAAAATAAATATTGAAGGATATGAAGACCCTTAAAAAAATAATATTCCGCAACTCATTGTAAATAGAATATCCAGGTATAGATTGATTTATTATGTATTTTTGCAAAATCACGAAAGGTAGCCATTAATGAACTGCACTTTTATGCAGCATGATTTGTAGTGAAGGTTGAAATATATAGCAAAAGAATTGTTCCTAACTCTTCAAACACAGATTGTGGCAAACAGATAGAATTAACAAATTGTTCATGTCATAGTAAACATGTGATTCAGACTTCGATTGATGAGCGCAACAAATCTATTGTGTTGTGCATTTGAATCTTGCAGTGATCACGCTCAAAGATTTTTCTAGCCAAAAAAAGAAATTGAAACTGAAATTATTCATAGTATTATTCATTCAACATTGGAACTCCTCGATGAGTTCTTTCACTTACATTCTTGGGCACAGATCCATGCCGACACCCAGGATTGAGACACTTAGTATGTTTAAAATGCCTCTTTCAACTAATTCTCTCATGCAATTTCTAATCAAAATAATAAGCCTCAAATACAATCTTATTGTCACTATTTATTACAATATTTTGTCCACGAATGCGAACAACACAATACAAGTCGTGTAAAATCAAGCATTGAGACTTTCTTCGCACCGATATTTCATTCAGTTCTGACTGGGAATCAATATTCGGTTAATAATTTAAAGAGAATAGAGATGCCACATTTGTTTCATCTTCAATTTGGGTGGGGTGTGGGTATCGGTGTGGGTGTAGGGTGTGAGTGTGGGTTATTCTCCTTTAATCACCCACACCCACTCACAACCCACACCCACACACTCACTCACACCCACACCAACACACCCACCCACATCCACACCCACACCCAACTCTTTCGGTCCAACCAATATGCTAAAAAATAATATTGCACGAGGGATCAAAACTTAGGGAACACCCTTTATGTTTTAACAGTATAATAATTTTGATCAGATTAATTGAAAGAATTTCTCTTGAGGGTGTGGGTGTGGATGTGAGTGTGAGTGTGGATGTGGGAATGGGGTGTGGGTTATTCCTTCCACTACATCCACATCCACACCCTTCACAAGCGTGACGCGATGACGTTTTGTTCATAGTTTTTTCAACATTTCTCAGTAATGATGTATATTTAGAACTTCATTCTTTCAACGAAATACGTATCTCTTCGAACCTCTACACATCTGAAAATATTAGCCTTTTTAGTATAAGTCATTTGAGAATTATAGTGAAAGATCATGGACAAACGCGATGACGAAAAAAGAGACAAAAAATAGAGAGTAGTGTGATTACATTTCATTTTTCTGCGAATTTATGCTCTATCGAGAAAATCATTCTATGGTCATTCGATAGTTGACGTTTCAGTCCTTCAGATGGAAAAAAGAAAATTTCGAAATGAATATTTTGTTTGAATTAAAAACCGTATCTATCAACGTAACGCGATGACCGTCTTGTAACGCGATGATGCTTAATTTTAAAGGTATTTTTTTCTACACTCTTTTTCACTATAGAAACAATTGCATAAAAAAGACATAATAGTTTCGTCATTATTTTATATGATCACACGTTACCTATTAAATTTATTGATTATTTCATCGAACAAACCATAAAAGAGGAAAATCTAATCAGGTATAATATCGAAGAGTTAATTCATAATCATAGTGGAAAAAAAATTATACAAAATACAAAAAAACATTGCAATAATTGTTTGATTCCTATAGTATTATTTATATTAACAGCGATTAAGACATAAAATGAAACCCATGGTGTAAATTTCTGCGAAAAAAACGCGTTCTGAAAACGCATTTTTACATAGCTGCACAACGCGTTAATGCTGACCGGTTTGACGCGTTTCACATCTGCTAAAACAAACGCTGTGTAACGATTGTTTTTGTGAAAGATTTTGCAGCGTCTCTCAAACTGTGGTATCATATATTTTAGATGGAAAAAAAACTGAAAACCGTCAATGACTTCATAGATCTTGAATTGCAGGTACAATTTATATACTCGTTTACATTTTTCATAGACCTTCAGAACTATAACTTACATGAATTTTGATGCAGTCAAGACACGGATTCGAACACGAGAACAGAGGAGTATAAGACATATGTACAAACCGTTCAACTAAAATAATCTGATGATATAAATGTTTATTCTACTGTCATTTAGAGTCTCACGTAAACTTACTAAATTAGATTTTCAGTTTCCACTCTACTGAATTGAAAATTATTATTTCTTTGGTGTCCATGTCCAATTAATGTGGTCTTTTCTTGATACATTTTTTATTTAAACTCTTTCAGATTTCAACGTAGATACTCAATAGAACCGAATTTAATCGATTTAAATTATATTTAATATTTAAAAAATTAAATTTCTTATATATAAGTTTTAAAAAATTTAAAATTTAATCTTTTATTTATTTTCTTGATTTAATAGATTTTTGTAAATGTAAAATTGCCATCGTTTTCTCCAATTACATCAATAAATGAAGGGAGTTTTCTTTTGTAAGTCGAATCTCTTTTATTAAAAAGTCACTTTTACTTCAACAATGTACAAACTAAAATCATGTTTACTAGTATTGTACACAGTATCATTATTCATTATCAATTCGTTCGAGTATGAACTCATACTAATAATTATTCAAATTATAGATAACGTGATAATTATTTTGTTCACAAATAACCAAAGAGAGTTGCCATACTAATTATATTAGTATCAATCTTTACTAAATCTTTTCAAAATGCTCAATATTTAAAACGATTCTTAAGTAAACCTTACGAAACATGTTTTCTTTCAATAAAAACGTGGTGAAATGAGTTTTTAAGTAAGCAGAATATATTTTTGTTACACTTTGATGTTTTACATTAGTCTAACTTCGAAATAAGTCTAGATAACAGCCTAGCAGCCTAAAAGTTTAGAAGACTTTGATTTTAGTCTTGCCTTCATAAAATCCTTGGCCATGATTTTCACGTAAAAATAGTGCAAGGAGCAAAACTTTAAGTGCTATTTCATATCATTTCTAAAGTAATTTTAAAGAATTTACTTTGGTTAACTCATATGCTTTGTGTTAGTGAATTTCTGCAAGATTCTGTATGCAGAACGGATATATTTTGCATCATTCCAAGCAAAAACAATCCAACATACATTTGAAAAAGGAACGCGTTCCACCTTTCCCTCAATTTGCACCTGTGAAACGCGTCGCCTGTCGACCAAAGTGCGTTCGACAACATTTGAATTCGGAAACGCCTCGAAACGCAATCTTGAAAAAAGCGTTTCGGATCGTTTCTAAAAACGACGGTGGCAAAACGCATTTTATGTAAGTAAGAATGCTGCGAAACGCGTCCTGTATTGAAAAAACGTTGCGAAACGCATGCTACAATCTCGGAAACGCGTTACGCGATCCGTTTCCTTCAATATTTTACTCCATGGGAAGAAGTGTAAAATGAGATCTAAATGATTCTATAATGTATCAATAAAATATTCACAGTTAAGTCAAAGCGATCTCTATTTAAAATAAATTACTAATTTTCAAATCTCAAATCGATGTGTTTTTTTGTTAAACTACTAGAGTAATATTCATGTTCGATTGAGATATTTGAAAGCACACTGACTGAATGTTTTTTTTTAGTCTTTGGTACTGATTTGAGTGATTGATATATTCATTCTAATTTTATTTTAGCATTATCGATTCGATATTGCTCGATTTCACATAGTTCGATATTATTTGTCTTTGATCGAGCAATACTAATAAAATCAGCTGCTAATGTATATTTTTGTCCACTTAATATAGATCGATATACAAGACGTTTTATGGACCCACCAATTCCATCGACAACTCCTTTTCCATGGCTTGTTGCAAAAAAATGCCATGACAACTGTATCTAAAAACCATAAAGAAGGATCGAAATCAAGCTCTTGAAAACAAAACTTGAATATTTACGCTAAACGTTTCAAACAGACGACATAAATTTCTAAACAAGAATTTTTGTTTGAATTGTTGAGCAGTACCGCCGGAAAATACATGTACTTATTTCAATTCATGGAGTTTTATTTTCAATTTATCAAATAAATCATCAAGTGCTGCAGTTATAGAATATTTATCGTGAGATAAATTATTTGAAACATAAACAAATGAATAACCGGTATCTAAGCTCCAAGCATAACAAGTAAATAATGATACAGCTTTTTTTTTGTATAGAAAGATCCTTGTACAGCATCTTGAACTGCTAATATAAAGTTTTCACTATAGTCAACTTGTACACAAATTGTTTCCTTGTCCGATATTGATTTGATCATTTCAAAATACGTAGCTTGTCATCTCTTGATAAATACATGTATCAAAAATGACTCGAGTTGTGCTTCAAGTGTATTTAAACATTGATGGATTGTACCATTAAATTCTTGTTTTTCTGAATATCCATTTTTGAATACCCATTGATACCATTGAATTTTTTGTGCTGGATTGAGTAGATACTTTCGAAATTTATCATTAAAATAATTAGCACATAATGAACACCTATTGAACATACAATTTTCATCATCTTCATTGCACACCAAAGCTTTTGAAAATGATTGAAGTGAAACTAAATTAGGATTATTAATACATTTGGATAATGGCTTTAGTAATAAATTAACATTTTCATGATAACAACACAAACAACTGTGATGAGGCATATGAGAATATGTTAATACATTCAATGGACGCAAAGTACGAAATGAGTTAACTAACAATGCATTATTTTAATATTACGATCGATCAAAAATAATTCATATGTTTCACGAATGCTATTCAATAAAATTCTTTTTTGCAAAGTTGTTGAACCATTTTCATCTTCTATTGTAAGATATTCACGTTTGCCAGGCATTTGATGACTGATATCATCGCGGTTGTAAAAGTTAATCACAGTTTGTTTTAATTCGATCGGTAACTATCGTTATTGACGTTCTTGCTGATTAGTTGTTGTTGGAATAATATCAAGTGTTTGTGCTATATGACGAACTACAGCAATACGTTTATTTGGTTCTTTTGATAATGATTTCTGGACACGTTTAATGGCTTTACCCAATGATTGACGACTTTTGTGAGTTGATGATTGATTGTCATTTAGTCGCTTTAATTTTAATCCATCACGATATTTCTTTGATGCCTGTTTTTGTCGTATACGTAATTGATTTAATGCATCACCTGTCAGATTTTTGGGTCTTGCGTTATCTCGCATTCGAGATTTTTGCTTCATTTGTTCAAATTTTAATTTATCTTTTGCTAAATTGGCACGATATATTTTCTGCCTTTCGACATTTGATTTTAGCATTTTTAGCTGTAAGTACTTGTGTAATATGAATTCTATTTAATTAATTTATAAACAAAAAACAATTTCGCGAATAAAATTCTGTCGAGATCTTCGTTTTACAAAATGAGAAATCGAAATTGACAATAGACTAGAACAATAGCGTACTTGAGACAGATCGATAAATTTGATTGGTGAATTTATTGTACTTATAGCGGCTTTACAAATTAAAACCAATCAGAATATTCTCTAATGAAAATTAATTTTACGAGTAGCTAACATAAGAAGTTATTACACATAGATGAAAGTTATCTTTGAGTAACTGATGAATACTTTCAAGTTTTCATTTATATGCATTTAACATAACGAAATTGTGAAAAACCGTCAACGCGTTAGAGAGAAAAAATTTTAAAAAGGAAATTTTTTTCTTAAAAATATGTGCATTAGATAGCTCATGAAAAGTTAGCTTTTCCATATGTATTTTAAACCAAGATCGTTTCGCACGAACAGTAAAAAAAACAATAATGATTTTTTGTTACGCGCTGATGTTATAAATATTGACTTTTTCCTCATACTCTCTGTACAAAAGTACAAAGGATAGAAAATCCATTCTTTTGCTAGTAGATGCCTTTACTAACATAAAATTAATACGTGATTATCAAGCGCGTATATATTGAGAAGGTTCGATAAAACGCCTAGTTAGTTAAATGGGTCAAGTCGACTAATTTTCATCATATGGTGGTGACATCTTTGCCAGGAAATGCTAAATGCTTTTTAAAGCGTATTTAACTGAACAAGATATGTTTTCATACATTTTCGACCATGTCCTACAACATACAAATAACAGGTTCTCGGATCGACGACTTCGAACTTCCGGTATCAGAGACGATGCGTTACGATTTTTTGCCGATTTATTTAAAGAAGAAATCAAATAATCAGCAAAGCTACTTGGTCGATAATGACCTCCATTCAAGACTATAATCGATTTTGTTTTAAATTCTATAAAAAATCTTCAAAAGGGAAGAGAACAATTAGTCGACGATTTTTGTCATTAGGGACGAAAAAAATAGCAGTCACTTACCCATTCACATCAGTCGTTTTTTCATTCTGTCACTGATGTATGTTATCTATTCGAAAGAATTGTATATTCGTTCATTGTGGAATGTAACAGAACGAAAGAAAAGAATTATGCAAATTTTTGGTCCTATAGATAACATGCATCAGTAACAGAACGAAAAAAGTGAGTAATGTGAATGAGTGAGTGATTGTTATTTCTCTTCTGCCCCTATGGTTATCCACGCGGTTCAAAGTGACTGTTTCATTTTGAAAAAAACGTATTGGTCATTCATGTCCTGTATTCAAACTAAAATAATATGATCAATTGGGAACACCATCCACTAATATCGATGTATCAACATGGATCCATTGCCTTCAGCAATCCTAATCATTCATTTTTAACATTTCGCATAGCCATTTGAGTGATTCTTGATGAGATAGATATACATGAAAATAATGGAATGAAAAGATTTGACTTCTTGAACTAGCTAGCATAATTGATTGGTGATGTTAGCAACATGAATTCTAATGAATAACTTAAGTCAACTTCTCACAATAGATCACTCGCACAGTAATTCACTTCGAACTATTCTGCAAACACAAAAAAAGAACATCCGATGAAGTCGATGAAGCGAAAGAAATAAAAAGTGCATTGCATAATAGTGTACGAATACAGAATATCTTTTATGACACTTTCCATTGATCGTTACCACAGATAAGTAGATCTTGAGTGTTGATGATAAAGATTTTCTAAATCTCGAGTGAATATCTTGTTGTCGAATCTTTATTTTATATTAATAAATATCCATCTGAACATTTAGTAAAAGTTATCTTCCATGAAACGCGGTATAACAAAATAAACAAAAAACAGTTCAGTCTATACGAAAAATTTCATAAATTGAACAGAGATTTACATATAGAAATAGCTTAAATGAACTAAAAATTAGAAATAAAAACACTGATATAATATACTTTAAATGATCCTTCTGTGCAATTCTTTTGTAGTGATAAACCTGATGTCTTCAATTGCTATTCTTGGTCATAATTATTGACAGCTAATGAATATTGTAAAATTGTTGTTGCCAATATAATGTTACCAATTCAACTCGGTTTATCTTCCGTACCATCAGATGACGATCGTAACAGTGAATCGACGATCATATAGAAATATTAATCAATAAATTAAGCATTTATATATAAAAATCGAGAAAAAAACAATTTCACCATTTAAAATTTTTATACTACTCTGAAATTGTTACTTTAAAAAAAACCTCAACAAAACTTCGTTCCAATTAAATATTTCCTTAACAATCAAACCTAAAAAGTTTATTTTATCATTTTCCCATGAAAAATCCTACTTGAGGAAAATTTCAATTCTACTGGCGGCTAATTAAGAGAGAAGCGAAAGCTACAAATATCCGGATGCAGTTTTAGCTTGCCGGTCTTGGTAGCGTGGATCATGAGTTAGATCAGGAAATATAGATTTTTTCCTAAACTTTTCACCATTTCAGCATATTATATTTAAATTACATCATTTCCTGTTTGAATTAATCAAAAAAAGAAGTACTTAAAAAATACCTTGAAATAAAATACAAAAAATATACTTTTACATAGCTTCGCTTTTAAATTAATATAGCTGATCATCGTTTTGCTTTCCTCGATAATATCAAACAAAAACAATAAATCAAAAACGATTTGGACTTGAATGACGTTGAAAAATGCTTGATGGAAAATAAGGCATCGACTCTGTGAGCCGCAATTAGCTCTATTCTGAAGTAAGAAGGATTATTTGGTGGACTAAGTGGTATATTATTGCATGAATTGACATCCCACATTGTGATCCTCGGATTCACTGATCGTGAGAAATGATTGATGGACCCGAGTTCTCCACTCTCAAGAACGTTAAGTCAAACTTTATGAAAAATTATGATTTTTTTAAAAAATTTTTTGTTAAGTGAAAAAAATTATTTGAAAATTTTCAAAAACCAATGATACCAATCAATTCCTCGACCCCTGAAAACCTTCGGTCAAGCTTTACAGGATGTAGATGTAGAAAAGAACTGAACATTAATCTTTCAGATGATGTTTTTTTGACCCTGATGTTCTTTTGACTTTGACACATACATATATACATACAAACGCATTTTATTGCATATGGCCCTCGCTTCAGTCGAGAGAATAAGACCATCCACTCGTATTCTTCAGGTCGTTGTCGAAAAACTGTTCATTGATTGAAATTCTGCTATATAAAATTCATTTCACAGTTGCATTCCACGAACCAGCTTTAGAGAACCTGACAGTGATTTAAGTCGGGATGTGCGCGCGGGTGTAGGGGTTAGTTATCAGTTACCACAAATTGCAATCTTCATATTCATCCCTACATCAAATCCACATGTGTGAATAATAAAGCGAATATGATCGATTCTGGTGACCAAAGAGAGGTTTTGATTTAGGGATTTTGTTCTAAATATAAGATACATCATACATGCGATAATTCAATACCATCTTCTACCATGCTGAACATCTTTTACCATCGTAATCAAGTACTGTAGTGGAAAGCGTCGTGCGGTTAAATACTGTCTGGTCACTAGAATAGAACTAAAATATAATTATAGAGTGTACTTGAAAAATTAACTGTG
>CAJNOP010000171.1:138080-156982 GCA_905250075.1 Rotaria sp. Silwood1
ATTGCAATGGTTGCAGCATATGCACATTCAATAATGACGATTTTTCGATCGAATTAAACCATGATTTTAATGTATCAAATGAATCAGTTTGATAATGCTATTTGATGGGTATTCCATGAGCAAGTGGTGTAGGAAATCCAATGAAAGTGTTTTTTGTGGGTGTGGGGTGTGGGTGTGTGGGTGTGTCGGTGTGGGTGTGTGGGTGTGGGGTGTGGGTGGGTATGGGGTGTGGAGTGTGGGTGTGGGGTGTGGGTGTGGGTGTGTGTGGGTGTGGGGTGCGGGTGTGTGGGTGGGTGTGGAGTGTGGGTGTGTGGGTGTGGGTGTGGGGTGTGGGTGTGGGTGTGGAGTGGGTGTGGGGCAGGTGTGGGTGTAGATGTGGATGGGTGTAGGTGTGGGTGGGTGTGTGGTGTGGATGTGGATGTGGATGTGGGTGTTGATCTATTAACGGTTACTACTACACCTACACCCACACCCACACCCACGCACACGCACACCCGCGCACACCCATACCCACACCCTCGCACACCCATACCCACACCCTCGCACACCCATACCCACACCCTCCAAACTTTGTTCACATTTGTCATTATTTGCACGGTTAATATACATGTGTATGACATAATTATTTGACCTTTAATAAAGCAACAATAATATACATGTAATACAATCAACTAACCGAATTTCTTAAGGTATATAATGACTTTTACTAATCAATATTTATTTATAAACCTTGAAGTCTTTCTTTATACATTTTTTAATATTTTATCACAACTAAACATTTAAATATTATTCATATAAAACATTCCAGTATGATATATCAGCATATTAAAAATCTGACTAAAATAAATTTCATCTGCATGCAAGTTTTGCTAATTGTATTCATGAAAGAATAAATGGCCATTGAAAAGATTCTAGTTTTTAGTAGAACAAAAATCGATGTGAATAATCGTTTGCCACTGAATAAATTCATTGCGAATAATGAGTCGATGTTTGAACTTTACTTTTCTGAATTATCAATAAAATACTGGTTCAATATAAATAATGCTCGTAAAGGTATAAACAGGAAGAACATTACTCATAGCATAATTGTCACTCATCAATATAATAATAAGATATAGAAAGTATCTAATTTTTATTGTTTGTAAAGTAAAAAGATAAAATCGACCCAGATCGATTTCCATAGAAACATATGATAGGTTATTACATAGAATTGACAAAATAGCGAAGCGAAATGAAATTAAAAAGAATTATTCTACGAAAATTGTTAAATATCGAGCGTTAATAATCTTCTATTACTTAAATTGAATTTCCGGTTGGTTTTGCTTCTTCTCAATAAAAATGCATGATTGATTTTATGATGAATTTAGTTATATTTAATCTATATTTTATATAAATACAAAGACCCATTTCAATAGATCATGATTGTTATCTTGATAAAAAAAATCGATTTCTTCCAAACGATTTATCACATGAGAATTCATTGAACCATTGTTAGATATATACTTGTTAGAAAATCAATATAGTAATATTTGACATAAAAATTAAATTGTTGAGTCAAACAATACAAAAAGTGAACTAAAGTAAATTTTCTAAGGAACTTTTACGAATATTTGATATGAGAAATAAATATTTTATACTAAAGAATGGGAAAAAACTCGATTAATTTTCAGTCTGATCGTTAGATTGACCTAAGTTAATCATATAATTTACTGAGAGAACAAGAAAAAAATTATGATTTACATTCAAAAAAAAAATTTATGTTTGTAAACAAAAGTTTACCAAAGTAATAAAATCTACAGCACTAAATTCTTCAATCTGTACTTATCATATTCATCAATTTATATACTGCTGTCACTGGACATTCAATCTCTTAGATTTGCTAATATCATTAAACTATTTTTTTGAAGAGCAAAATGTTCAAAATATATAAACAGAAGTATGAACAATTATATTGACTCGATATGAACTATGTATGAAAATATATATATTAAAATATTTTGTTTTAAAGATTTTTATTTATGTATACATGGATATACAATATTACGTTCGTCAAAATAAATAGTAATTTGATTTTTTCTACTACCTTTTGCTTCTCAATTTTTTTCAATTATAAATATATTTCGATGTTGTTTCGTATGCAGTATGTACTGTGCACAAATCACTGAAGCAAATCGTTTCATGCACAACATGTGCTTCTTGTGTAACTATGCTTGTGATAGAGCGTGTAATAAGAAATAAAAAGAAGAGAAAAAAACCCAATCACATTAAGAAAGAGTAAGAAACGTATAAAGTTGCCTTACTGCACAAGTGAAAACGAATCATTTGCTAAAATCAATAAACGGTGTTACATAACCACTATCAAGTCAAACCCAAAGTAAGTCGATATAAACTTTTTTCGACATATTGGCTTTCTTTAACTTCATTGCGATGAGTGACCTATCTGAATGATCCTTAAAGGAGAAACAAGCTTATTAAATAATACATACCTAGTCCCAATATAATCTGCACATTAGACATGATTTAGATAGATATGAAACCGATTTTGATGATCGATTTATAAGTGGTTTTTTAGTGTCCTTAATTCACTTTGCTGTCTTTCTCTCACTTTTATTTATAATTTTAATTAACTTCTATTCATGAACGCTTTTCCAATACTAGCTGTTTAGTTTACATGCTTTTTGTCAATAGTATAACATCATGTTGTATTAATTAAGAAACGAGTATTGAGCTATCAACGTAATGGCACTTAAGTTTTGAAAAGTAGACGTAAAAATATTACTGAAGCAATGGTTAAATCTTCATGTCGAGGACAATGAAGATGAACAACTTCACTTGTTCAAACATTGTCTCAAGATGAACTTAAAATACTTGGAAGCTCGACGATGAAAAATATAGGAGCCTGAAAGTCTTTGGACTATAGTATAAGCTATCAATGTGAAGTCATAATATTTTGTGTTACACGAAGAAGTAGAAGGAAAATGTTAGGTAATTTTAATCTGGCATTTTTCTTTAAGACGAGTCACGATAAGTTTGAGATTGACTCATATTGTTGAGGGCGACACTTTTTCATAACATTAATTTTTTTTATTCTTGTCATTTTGGGCTAATAATTCTTTCAAACTTCGTAAATATTAATAACTCATCTGATTTGAATCACTTTTTGCAGTGATGTTCACTGATTTAGTAATACAGAAATAGAAGTTTTTCTTTTATTCATATTATTGAGTTCAATGTAGTGGCGGAGCCAGGGGTGGGTTGGAGGCTCAGCCCCCCTCAAAAACCTTTGAGCCCCTCCCAGGAAAATTTTTAAACCATGTATTTTATTTGCCAACTGGGGCTCAAAGGTTCCTCAGAGGGGCTGAGCCTCCCCCCAGCTCAAAATCCTGGCTCCGCCACTAGTTCAACGGATCCAATAACGTGAAGTTCTTAAGACAGAAAAGTTTTATCTGTGAGATTTGTTAAGATATGTCTTATTTTTTAAATACACTAGCTCCACTAAAGATATAGCCAGACCCATAAGACTAGAGATGTCGGACACGTCTTGTTTTCGTTGTTAAAGTGTTTACGTTCTAATCCACATTCTGTTTGTATACTTCCGATCTAACTCATATTTTAAAAAACAAAAAAATTTAAGTTTTAGTGCGGTAGTATCTCGCAGATGACCATTTCTGGATAAAAATATTGCACAAAAAGTTTGAGGCTAGACTGTATTGTGAAAGATGAGTGTGTGTATGAGTGTAAAAAAACTAGACACATTCACATATCTAATGAGATAGCATCATTCATTGGAAATGGCGGTGTGGGATTAGCATTGATATTACATTAAATTAACACTCACTGCTATACTTTCATATTAAAATTCCAAAACAAAAGTATCACAGTGACTATGAAATAAGTAAAATGTTTATGTTATGCTTAAACCCTTATCATGAAATGATATCAGCTGCATGTAAATATTAACTTTTAGAACTATTACATAGCTGTTTCGTGCAACGCAATAGTCTTTCTAATGAACGAGCTAAGTTGATAAGTCCTTCCATAAAGATATAACAGGACAAGGCAAACATAAGTGCCTTTTCAGACAGTCTCCTATTTGAGGTTCGTGAAGTCTACCTGACTCCAGCAATAAAATTCATAAACCATTTGGCTAAATCTTGTCAGAGTTCAACTGGTGAATTAAATAAGAACACATCGGATTCATTGAATATGCAAATAGACTGGTATGATCCTATCGAATCCGATAGTCTATTGTTATCGGAAATTCATTATTAGACATTAGCGCTTGTATTCGCTGATGATTCAATCAGGTGGATTCCATAGGGATTTGTTAACTAGTGGAATCTATCAAATCTGCTTGGGTTCAGTCACCTGAGCATGAGTGAGCTTTCGAGGATGCTTAGAAACAACTGAAAAAGAAAAATATATACATATGAGCTTATTGTTGTCAAAATAACTCTGTCTTATACTCTATGAACAGCCTCTATCCACGGTATGGTTAGTTTTTTCTGGAGAGAAGCAAGAAAATCATTTGAGTCTTCATTCTAATAATTCTCTGTTCGGCATTTATTTACGCTATTCATCACTTAATCAAATATGCTCCTCGATCAACAGACCACAAAATTTTCATTTTAAATGAATATTAGATAAAAGCACAAATATATTGATGGCAGCATCTGATAACGTAAATCATCGTTTGTTAGCAAGCGTGCGTGATGAACCAAAACAAATGTTACAGCCAATATCCGGTTATGAAGAGGAGCCACTTTTACCGCTAGAAGAGGCTTGCAAACCTTTGAAAAACATACTTGACCAAGAATTAGAACAGAATATTATAATTGCAAAAATGAATTCAGAAAAACCTGAGAATGGACTCACTCAAGATGAAGCTGCCTCCATTCATTTATATACAATGGAATGGAAAAATGGCGAAAATAGTCTTTATGCGGTACTCAATCGGACTCTTCGCATAGCGGATCGATCAAAACTTCAACCATGGTTCAGATACTTGAAGCTCTTTCTGACAGCTTTTTTCAAACTACCGTAAGTACCATACATGAAATAGAACGTAGAATGACTTTCGGAATTCTAGGCCAAGCGAGCATAATATTATTTGGAGAGGCATTCCAGAAAATCTCAGTGCTGTGTATCCAAAAGGAAAAAAATTTGCTTGGTGGGGAGTGAGCTCTTGCACATCTGCAATTAGTGTCCTCGAAACTCCACTATATTTGGGAACATCAGGGGAACGAACTATGTTCTCCATTCAAACCGCAAGTGGAAAGTGCATCAAAGCACACTCATATTTTCAACAGGAAGATGAAATTCTTCTTGCTCCTGGTCGATATTTTGAAGTGATCGATAAATTAAGCTCGGCTGATGGTCTACATATTATTCATATTCGTGAAGTGTCTCCACCATATCAAATGCTCGCTGATCCATTCGATCTTAGGCAATTAAAAAACGCGTTGTCACAACCGAATCAGGTGTCGGACTCTGAAAAAAACCAAAAAAATGATGAAACACCAAGTAGCATACTCAAACCACCATTGCCAAGTACCGTAACAGAGTCGTCAAAACCAAGTGCTACACTACAGTCATCAACATCCATAGCGTCAAAGACTGGTAAGTTCAAACTTCTTAAACAGAAAATGAGAACTTTTTTACGAGTTATATTCTATAGCAAGACCTAGCATTTCAGGAGCTGCCCAGTATGTAGATGTGAGCTGAGAGAATATCAAGCATTGTACTAAAGTGAAAAAGCACGCACGTGAAGAAATATGGGTCGATCCTGAGAGAAAAATACTGGAAACCAATGGTGTCTGGACACAGTATTCTTGGCAGGAAACTACAAAAATTTTCTCTCGTGATGAATGATTCCAGTACCCTGATCCTGAGATTTCGATCGAGTTGGCGAAAAAAATACAGTACTTTCAGTCAGAACACTCCTCATAGTGATCGAGGAGCAGAGGCAGGAATATGCTGATCATATCTGGTGATCAATACGGTCCAGTTAGCGGTGATTCCTATCGGGGCAAGGAAAATCCGGACTCATTATCCGTGCACAGGCTTCATGTTTCCACGTTCGTACCATCTTCAAATGCATTTTGATCGATTACGGCAGTATGCTATTGACCAGAATCCATAACTTCTCACCGATTTCTACTTCTTTTAGAGCGAGAAACAACCTACAGCCACTAGGAAAATTGTCAAACTTCTTAGTTGAGAATGCTAATACCTGTTTCCATATATTTCGGTAGTTTCCTGTCGGATACGATGACTTTCTTGTGCCTTCTCGACTAGCTTCAATCAAACTTTGACACAATCAAAAGAAAAAAGGCGTACAAATATTTTAAAACATCGAAAGCATTTAACAATGTGAAACCGACATGATTTTAAAATAGGACCATTTAATGACCTTGTTTTCAACTGGAAGTAGTAAAAAAACATGTTTCATTCTCATCGATCATTATGAAAAAACTGTGTAAAATCCCTTTTGTATTATTGAAAAACATTGGAACGGGTGTCTAAGATTAAAACAATGATTTTTTTGTTAGTTTTTTGGCATATTTAATAATAGTTTTGTCTGACCTTGAGATGATTCTGCACACAATACTTTTAACACATAAAACGGAGACTAACTCTTGGAAAACATATGCCCTAGCTGTAGAAATTTCAAACAATAATATCTACTCAATAGCTCAACCTTGGAAAAGAAAAATAGAAAAAAATAATGAGGTAACTCCTTATAATAGTGTCACTAAAATTTTAATAATGTCATGGCATCCCACAAAGCTCTTTGTCATTTGGGATGAGTTGAAAGGTTTGAAAAAAGTATCGTCAAGAGAAGCATATGATAGTTAAGCGAGGTGAAACGAGGAAAAAATCTCGTTTCTGTCAGGTTTTTATTAATCTAATTGTTTGATGCGATTAATTCAATAATATCCACTATCAAGACAAAAAATCAATTGATTTGTTTAGAATTGAATTCTTCACTCAACAGTACAAAAATAGATAGTTCAGAAATTCTATCTGATTTCGAAAAAGTACACATTGTTGTCATAAGTTTAAGGATGATGACGAACATGGTGTGATAATCTTCTTTTCGCACATACCTTTCATTATCGCTTCCAGTGACTCAGGTTCTGATAGAAATCAAAAGCTATCTTCTAATTCACGTTCAGCATATAAAAATGTATGAAGTATATTGCATTGAAATACTTTTGACTCTTGTATTTGCGCATTCACTGGATATGCTCCAATTACTCCCTATGTAGATTATACAATCGACTTGAAGCATTAACTTCTTAGATAAAAAGCCGATTTGACTCGACAAGTTAAGTATGCAGTTTTGTAGCACTCACCAATAGTCATAAAATGTTTCACGGGGGGTTTAGTTTTCATTGTGTATAGATTCGAAAAAATGGCACCTTGCCTAGTGAATAATGTTAACAGATACATATCATAAAGGTCAATTATAAATAGTTCGTCGAAATATTTCTCTATCTCTCTGAAAATGTTATCAAAGTCACAATTTTGACTATTCTTTCTACAAGTTATAATTGAGTTTGAAAATATTGTGACGGGCTATTTATAGGTTTTTACAAAGAGTCTCCAAAAGTTCTAGATTTCTTCAGACACTCTTTGATTCCAATCGCCAAGGACTTTAGTGCATCCACAGATCTACTTTTCCTGCGACTTTCAACTCCCAATATTCTCATGCCAATGAGATACAGTGGTCTCAAATATCCATTGACTATTTTATGATGGTCCTATCTCCAGAACACGGGAATATAGTACACAAAAAGTTATGTCCCATATCAATCTTTACGGAATGCACTACATTTTTGCACATTTTTTGCCTAGCTCATATGTTTGCCGAGTTCGGTCTTCACGACATGTATTTCTCTTCATTCATAGTGTACACAATAGGTTAATGGATCGAAAGAACAATATATCTTTTTCAAAATAATCAACGGATCTTCCACAGAAGCCTAATAACTGCTATCAGAAAATGTTGAAATTTCCGATTATAAAACAGACATTTAAATCGGCTTTTTTCAAATAACTATCGATGCATTTTTAATTACATTACGTAATCCAAGTCTAATAGTTTCTCTGTAAACGCATTTCATGAAAATCATAAGAGCCGCATCAAAACCATTATGTTTTGCTCTCTCGAAGAAGCAAATATACTAGTGAAACAGGAAAATTGCATATATCCGTACTCTTCGTACTATTGTTGTACCAATTCTACCATTTTCTTTTTATCATATAAATTCCTTTATTGCAATGTCTAGAACATGAATTCACATCCTTTTTTCGATCGATTGATTTCGAATGAATACGAACCTTTGGAATCTAGAATCTAACATTTAGGCAGTTGAGCTATTTATACATACATATATCTATATCTTATACATGAATCAGAAACAGATCTATAATAATCCTTGTGCTGCATTTTGCACACAATGCAAAGAAGCAAGCTTACAATATAAAAGACAATCGAGTTGTTTAAGTCATAAATGAGAAACTACGCTATTTCACTGGCATTCCTTGATTAGCTTTTAAGAGTAACATATCTAGAAGACTGTCTTAGCCAATAATACGTACCTCAATATCATACCTCAACAAGTAACAGTGATCTTGCTGTATTCAAATTTGAAAGGTCTAAAATCATGAATGTCTGAAAGTAGGCTTAGTACTTTAACTTGCCTAGGCCTGTAGGGAAGTCTGAGGAATATGAACTGTTCTTATTATATGCTTGAATCATCATTATCAATCGTGTTTCACAGAAAACAAACTATTAACCCAAGTGAGCTAAAAAAGACGTGCGATGAGTGCGCCGAGCCCTCGACCCATCGGAAAATGGCAATCCCAGGGGTCGATTTGAAATTTCGATGGGTCCAAGGCTAGATCGTGAGTAACTTGATAGTTAGCAGAAGCATAGGATCGAAGTTTTCGTAATATGTATCGTGGTGCTATCTGGGGCACGAGGTCTACCCATCGGAATTTCAAATCGACTCCTGGGTTTGCCATTTTCCGATGGGTCGAGGGCTCGGCGATGGGTATCTTAGAAGACATCGACGGTGGAAAATCGAGGGGACGAAATGCTTATCGGATGGTCGGTTGGGAAGCTTATCATTGATTGAATTTTGATATGTTTTTAAATATTTTTTTAGTGCATCAAGAATTTGCTGTATCAGGTACTTTCAAGAAGCTACGTCAACATTGTTTATTGCTTGTGTGATCATGAATAAACGCAATAAACTCAAGCGTTTGCTCTGAACAGACAAAAGTAAATGTACAGAGCATTTGTTATAAATATTCGTTTATTTGCTGCTTTTCTACTAGTCAATGGAAGCTGTGCTGCTTCTCAGAGGGAATAAAGTTAATGAGCAGATTATTAAAGGCCGTTCTATTCAGTCACTTTTTATTTCATACTATAATTCATTTGAAAACTTCTTATTTTACTTTAAAAGCATACAGAGACATGAACAAAGTTTTCATAATTGATACTCATCCATGATATGTTATTCGGTTCTACTATGAACTAGAACAATTTCTTTCCGCTGAAGCAAGATCTCGGAATAGAACGCTTGTGCCAATTGCGGCAAATGTCGTCATGTGTATTCGTTTCTCCTATGATCTTGAATTTTCAGATGAAGTGTAAATCTTAATAGTGTAGTAAAGAGAACATAAATGAATAGATCATTGATTCGATAGATTCATTTGACATGCCATCTCTTTTATACTTAGCCACTAGATAGTTTTGCTTTGAAGTCAATGACATGGATAAACATGACTGTTGGTACTATTAAAGTCATTCATCTAGTAGGCGAACATCGATGAAGACTCGAACCAAAACAGTAAATATAATGTAGACAAAATACATCTATAGAACCTACTGGCACTGGTGATTATTCATTTCATCAATCATTCTCAATAAGTTTATCTTTCTTCAATTTTTGCTTTTAGATGAATAAAATAAATGAACGATATCATCTGACAGACTGGCAATGGATGGTGACAATTCATTTATGGTATGATCATCAAACATCGTCATCCATGAAAATCTTTGTAGCACAGGATGTAAAATAAATAAACATAACATCCAGAATAAAAATGTTTCCATTGCCATCTGAAGTTTGATCTACTTCATGGTCCACAATCTTGGTTGCAAAGTGAATGAGATTATTGCATAAGGACATGTCAAGAATCATCATCAGTCATTCACCATATCATCTTTCGTTAGAGCCTATACTTAACGTCTTTGTTTTTATGAAAGCAACATTCATGAACTGAAAGATTGGAGCAAAGACGATTGGAAGCGTTGTATTGATTCTTTAATATTGTAAACTTCTACGAATATATTGATTTCCAATATTCTTTTAGCCATCTGCGAACATAGTTGAATAAAACTGTTGGGAAAAATGCAATCGTATGCCATAATATCTTTTTTGACCACACATAATTCAGACGCTTTATTTCAAAGTGGGCAAGATAAGCAAACGTAGTAACAATGATACATTTTCATTAGCTATATGACCGTTGATCAACGTAAGCAGTACAAAATCTTCATTTCAAAATCAAAATAATAAATGAACACAGGACTGGTGATAGTTATTCATTTAGCGTGTATTCTTTTTCCTACTTACAAACGCATCATCTTTCACGTAAATAATCAAAAATGCATGAATGAATTTCTGTTTATGCCAATCCTTCATTTATTACGGGTTGTCAGATCAATAGATCGATTCACAAGTTTTTATTCAAGCTTGAAAACGAGATGAAAACATAGATGAACAAAGTCATTACAAAAGCTTCCAAAGTTCCCAATATTCATTGATCATGCTATAGTTAATGAAGTATGATCAATACATATAATGCTGCTTAAACGGATGAAATAAATGAATAGAATTATCGTTGCGGTTATTTATTTGAACTGTGATGATGCTTTAATTACAAATCTTTCAATATTTGTTTTAGACGAATCAAAATAAACGAACATGATATTAATCATAATTATTCATGTGTCATCTGAAGTGCACATTGGTGATTTTAGCAAAACTTCTGCCTCCAAATTAATGTGACGGATGAATGGATGAATGGCTACAAATGTATTTATGAATGTTCGTTTGGCATGTGATTTTGGATGAGTTGACCGAGTAGCAACCGTTGCTTCGAAGTGAGCAAAAGAGGTGAACAGAAGTCTTATGAGTAATGTTCGTTTCGCATGTGATGTTCGATGAGTTGACCGAGTCGCAACCTTTGCTTCGAAGTGATCAAAAGAAGTGAACAGAAGTCTTATGAGTAATGTTCGTTGGCATGTGATGTTGAATGAGTTGATCGAGTGGCAACCTTTGCTTCGAAGTGAGCAAAACAGGTGAACAGAAGTCTTATGAGTAATGTTCGTTTCGCATGTGATGTTGGAAGAGTTGACCGAGTAGCAACCTTTCCTTCGAAGTGAGCCAAAGAGATGAACAGAATTTGGTTAATAATGTTCGTTGGGCATGTAATGTTGGATGAGTTGACCGAGTGGCAAGCTTTGCTTCGAAGTGAGCAAAAGAGATGAATAGAAATATCATTATGAATGTTCGTTTGGCATGTGATGTTGGATGAGTTGACGGAGTCGCAACCTTTGCTTCAAAGTAAGCAAAAGAGGTGAACAGAAGTATCTTGATGAATGTTCGTTTGACATGTGATGTTGGATGAGTTGTTTGAATGGCAACCTTTCCTTCGAAGTGAGCAAAAAAGATGAACAGAAGTATCTTGATAAATGTTCGTTTGACATGTGATGTTGAATGAGTTGACTGAGTGGTAACCTTTGCTGTGAAGTGAGCAAAACAGCTGAACAGAATTTGGTTAATAATCTTCGTTTGGCATGTAATGTTGGATGAGTTGACCGAATGGCAATCTTTGCTTCCAAGTGATCAAAAGAGGTGAACAGAAGTATCTTGATAGATGTTCGTTTGGCGTGTGATGTTGGATGAGTTGTCCGAGTGGCAAACTTTGCTTCGAAGTGAGCAAAAAAGGTGAACAGAAGTTGCTTAATAATGTTCGTTTGGCATGTGATGTTGGATGAGTTGACCGAGTGGCAACCTTTGCTTTGAAGTCAGCAAAAGAGATGAACACAAGTCTTTTTAGTAATGTTTGTTTGGCATGTGATGTTGGATGACTTGACTGAGTAGCAGCCTTTGCTTCGAAGTGAGCAAAAGAGGTGAACAGAAGTATCTTGATAAATGTTCGTTTGGCATGTGATGTTGGATGAGTTGACTGAGTGGCAACCTTCGCTTCGAAGTGAGCAAAAGAGGTGAATAGAAATATCATTATGAATGTTCGTTTAGCATGTGATGTTGAATGAGTTGACCGAGTGGCAAACTTTGCTTCGAAGTGAACAAAAGCGGTGAACAGAACTTGGTTAATAATGTTCGTTTGGCGTGTAATGTTGGATGAGTTGACCGAGTGGTAACGCTTGTGTCGAAGTGAGCAAAAGAGGTAAACAGAAGTATCATTATGAATGTTCGTTTGGCAAGGGATGTTGGATGAGTTGACAGAGTCGCAACCTTTGCTTCTAAGTGATCAAAAGAGGTGAATAGAAGTTAGTTAATGATGTTCGTTTGCATGTGATGTTGGATGAGTTGACCGAGTGGCAACCTTTGCTTCGAAGTGAACAAAACAGGTAAACAGAAGTATCTTGATAAATGTTCGTTTGGCATGTAATGTTGGATGAGTTGACCGAGTGGTAACGCTTGTTTCGAAGTGAGCAAGAGAGTGAACGTGCAAATTGTGTGTGTGATGACAACTGGAAGATCTAAGATGGTTGGAACAGATAGTGTGGGACTGTATGAATGTAAATCGAACGTTGTTTCTGTCATGTAGGAAAAGCTTTTAGTGTAAGAAAGATATGGGAGTTGTGTGAATAAGTTGCTGTAACGGGTGTGGGTGTGTACACATTACACGCATTTGTAAATTGGCTTGGTTTACATATTGCTCGCATTTACACGATGACCGCGTCTATACTTTTCACGCGTCCATGGGGGGAGGGAGGGGGCGAAGCCCCTATCACTGAAAATTTTTTGGTTTTTCAGAGTTAAATTCTATGGCTGGAAATGCACGGTTAAGTGTGTTTTGATAAGCTTTTGCCATGTGGAATAACTGCTGGCACGTTTCAGTGTCACCGGTGAAGGCGTGGTCTGAATAGCGATTGATAGTATGGCAGTCGAGTGTGTTCGATAGTGTTGATTTCTGTTGGAATACATAATACAAGTGAAGAGACGATATGGTTCCTGAGTACGTATGGCAGATGTTCGTATTAATTCAGTTCTTAGCATTTTTCTCGTATGCAACGAAAATCCTTGTCTATTTTATGAGATTTGAACTTTTGCAATCTTTTCGTTGTTTTTGTAAACTGAATGATTTTTTAGGAACAATTATTCGCCGAATACGATGCTAGCCACTAATCCTACTGTAACACAAGCATTCGAAGTTCAGTTTGGTGCTAAATTTGGAAGTACATGTAGTTAGCGATAACTTGTTATGTGTGTGAAAATATTGATTTATAGGATGTGTTACTGATGATGGTAATGTTCTTTCGATGCATTGAAAGTTATATTTGAGTTGAACAGCATTGCTGATGATTTAACTAACGTCACTTTGTCATATTTATAAGTATGAAAGAGCAGAAGAAGCCATCTATATTGCACATGCTTTTAGTTAGTGACTAAATATCTTTACGAAACAATCATCTATCAATTCTGTCGTTCTTTTATTACTAAGGTCACTTTTTGATTCACATTCAAAAGATACACGCTAACCAGCTCGATTTTAATACTTAAATTCTCTTCAGAACATACAAAATGTTCCTGCTTTTGTTTCTCTAAAAGTTCAAACATGCCCTAAGACGAAACCCTGGTCAAAGTATCATCAAAAGTCGATAGTGGTGTTCTCTTCTAACACTAAATTCCCTTTTCTAATAACAAGGAAACAAAAGTATGACAAGTATTTATATTCAACTTTGATATAACTGCTTGAATGAACAACTTCCGTCCAACAGAAACGTCTACAACACCACTTACAGTATTATAAATATTCTATGTCCACTGACCTGCCGACATTGACGAAAGGAGCTCTAACACCATTGCCCCATTAAGACTCCACTTCTCTCATACACACTAAGGTACGCATACACAGGAGCTTCAGGATGACACACCTACAAGACATATCTAAGAGTAGGGGTGCAACAAACCCAAAGCCTTGGGATTTGGTACAAACAGATTTGGGTTTGTTCTAGACTGGGATTTGGATTTGGATTTGGGTTTGGGTTTGGTCTTAAATTACCCAAATATGACGAGGCTTTGTAAAATAAAGTCCCAGAAGGGAGAAAAGAATCCCAAGTCTTATAAATTAATATGAAATGGATTGGATTTGGTATAGATTTGGGTTTCGGGATTTGGAGTTGGATCTTAGATTTGGATTTGAGATTTGGTGTATAGCAGGTTGGGATTTGGGTAGGATTTGGGTTTGGGATTTGGATTTGGAGGTTGAGATTTGGTTTCAATTTAACAAGACTACAAAGTTGGAGTCATGTTAGATTGGAACCAAATCCCAAGTCCAAATCCAAATCTAAGACCCAAACCCAAATCCAAGTCCAAATCCAAATCCCAAATTTCAAGCATATCACCAATTCCGAATCCCAAATCTCAGCCAAACAAAGCGATAGCAGCAATCCTGAGATTCAAATCTAGATGAAATCTACATCTAGGAACTAAATCCGAACCATACCCAAATCCAGAAACCAAATCCAAATCCAAGACCAAATCTCAAAGATTTGGTGCCAAATCCCAAATCTATTCAAGATTTGTTGCACCCCTATCTAAGAGCAACCAATACAACTACGAGGGATACTACCATAAGCTTCGAGTTTTCTAAACATTGCATGTTTGTTTCATTACGATAGGCAATGAAATATCTATAGCAGTCACTTTGGCATACTTCATTATCTCAACCCTACAAAAACATTTGCTAAAACCACATATTTACCATGACAAAAAACGGCATGATGATCACAAACAAAACCATAATACGGAATGTAACCCGATAATTTCACTCTTGCTTTCTTCATAAATCTAACCGCACTAACGCGTCAAACATCAGCCAGAAGCAATGTTCGCTTCTATACCTATTCTACTGAAAACGACTTAAATCAATTACAATCTACAATCATACTTCACTGTCCATCAATACTGAAGCGGTTGGCCATCTCCACAATAAAATAATCATCAATCAGACAGAGTACATTCGTTCTTAACACCCGAAAAACCCATTATACAAAACGCATCAATATACAAGCAACGAGGGAGCTTATATCATCATCTACCTTCCCCAAAATAGGATTAAACGGAAATATTTCACACGAACATTCCACCACGTACCCGTTTCAAAGAACAAAAACGTACCTTTCATCAGACTACACCACACTGCCCTACAACAGGTACAACTCACAAAACACACTACATACATCCTCATCCAACTGGCTCACTAAAATACAAAACCCCTGAAACAAATAGAATTAAAAACTACGAATACATCACAGTGAAAAAAAACCAAAAAAACGTCAAATAAATCGGCCTAAACCGCCGAAATAGCTATCATCAAACCAATCAACCATACGTCGACCCAACCAAACCCGCCGGATAATCTCATCCTCGTTCATATCCTAAAAACACACGACCTCATATTTCTCCAACAACCTCTTTTGCTCATTTCAAAGCAAAGGTTGTCACGCGGTCAACTCATCCAACATTACATGCGGAACAAACATTCCTAAGAAGACTTCTGTTTACGTCTTTTTCGCGCGCTTCGTCGTAAGGGTGCCTGTCGATAGCGTCAGCAGATATCATATGAGAAAGGAATAGCGCTCTGTATCTTCTATGTAGAAACTGTTGTTTGTGCAGGCCGGGGACAGTTGATACCTAGATTTTATATTTTCGAAATGCTTATTTGCAGGATTTTTAAGTGAGTTTATAAGTGGTAAGTGTGAACGTAGATTGGGCCGTTAATCGTATAATTTTCAGGGTCTGTATGGATTTTCATCAGGATGATACTCAGAGTTTGTTTTGAACTTTTGTGCGCCGAAGATTCTTCATCCAGTCCTCTGAGTGTCTTGGTTGAATCATTTCTTAGGCTTCAAATGTTCATATCTGTTAGTCAGTAATTATGTTGAAATTTTTGATGATGAGTGCCTTGCGTGTTAAAGTTGGTGCTTTATGCTACCAGTCGAAAGGCACTGTAAGTACTGTGTCTGCGATTTGTAGTAAGGAATCTTCTCGATGTTTTCGGGTATGGCGTTATTGGATTCATGTGGAAGAGATGATTGGAAGTATGGCGAAAAATGGCGGCTAGTACATCGTTTTTAAGTTGGTTAGAAACATATGAGAGGCCTTTGGATGGTTGGTATTGTGTCCATCGAAGAGCGGTGACATTGGAAGAGTGTGGATCTAATCCATAGATAAGGTGGTGGGAATAGTGTTAAAGGGGTATTGATAATGTTTAGAATGTAGTGGAATCGTTATAATTTTTTGCCTGTTTTTTTTTACATATTAGTGCAGAAATGATGATAGCATAGTTGAATGTTTGCGTTGTTTAACAATAGAGAATCTGACTTTATACAAATATTTGCTTTTATGAATTGCCATGGGCACTGCACAATTGCCATTCACTTCATTATTTTATCTTGTGAGAGTAGACGTACAAGCGCTTGCTTACATTCGTTCCTCGACATTATCATTTTTTCCCTCTTGTTTAATAAGAAGAGGAATCAACACTAATTATCAATCTAATAAAGAAAGTTCATTAAATAACCAACGGCTAAATAATACATCGATTAATACTGCCAAAAAGTAGACAACGAACGATTGTTGGAACTACTAACACTGCAACAGACTACAATTCGGAAGAAATGATCGATTATATTCGACAGAACCCAAATGGCACACTTGGTGTTCATAAACATCTTACACAGGTTTCGTATTTCCAGCATCTTAATCTTAACGCTCCTATCGAATCACCCACACCTCAAACACCTAAACGGAACTTAGATTCAAGTGATAATGATGGCGTAGAAGTATTAAGATAACAACGTGTTTTATCAAATAGGAAACAAAAAGTTCGGGTAAAATGTATTTATTAATAGCTACAAATTCAGGATTTCCATCGAATAATAATCTCATATTGAATCAATATCAACAACACCATCGTTTCCTTCATTTTGAGCAGCTGAAACGTGCGGTTTCAAGCAATCCTCCATTTTTTTTAATCGAATACGATGAAGAGAAAAACTTAAAGAAACGACCATCCAATGGGACAACAGCAAGTATAATTCAAGATCACTTCAAACAACAAGGAATATCGATCAAGTTCTCTGTCACCGGTCATATGGGTTATAAACGAAAGTAGGGGTAAACGACAAGAGATCATATACAACGTTAATACCTACTGATAAATGACCATCACAAATCAACAATATCAAAAGTCAACGTCATTAAGCGGAAATGCATTGAGGATTCTTTTGCTTTTGTTGTTCGTTATGTACCCCTTCAGTACAACGACGAATATGTTAAGGAAGAAATCGAACACAATCTTTAATCAGTCGAAAATGTCAGACGTATTCAAAATCATTTCAAACGAAGAACAAATGATTTTCGATTTATTGTTAAAGATCTACGTGAATACAATTCAGCTTTAAAATTAGGTCGAATATAGATTGGAAATATATTCTGCACCATTACACTATTCCTGGCTGGTAATCGAATGACATACTGCACTCGATGTTGGTGTTTAGGTCGTATGAAAGAAAAATGTGAATTCGAACATCCACGTTGTCGCATCTGTCTTAACAATATCATCGATCATCAATCACATATTTGTTCGAATATCGCTCCTTGTGGACAGTGCAATGGTGATCATAATTCATTATCTAATGTATGTGAAAAAGTAGTCGAATATCGATATACATTAAAAGAACAAGTTAATAATGCAATATCAATAGGCAACTACATCGATTAGTATTACAAGATCGTTCTCAGCCGATGTAATTTCAGATGAAAGAAAACGAATTTCCATCATTACCATCTCAAATACCAGGTGCTATTCCTTGAAAACTAGCTTCAGTACAACCATCAATAACAATCAATATGATTGAAAGTGAAGATACAACAAAGATGTTGTTGTCGATAAATCAAAATATTTTAGATATGAAGGAGAATACTCATCGTATAGATGAAAAATTAGATCGTATCAATGATATGGTTAACCAAACAGCTCTTGATACGGAACTACATCACGAAACACTGGTAAAAGTACTGCCTACACTCGTATCGATCGTTGAGAATTTTAGTTGGCCAGTGATGAATCACAATGTAGCGGGATTAAGAGATAAACAGTGGCTATTGCAAAAACTATTTAACAACTTGGAATCATTATTATCTCATCTCAAGTCGGCCTACTTAGCTCGCCGAAAGCGCAGTACATCTCCACCTCCACGTCTCTCTCCATCTCAAGTATCGTCAAAAGTATCCACGAACACTAAGAATAATGAAACTATTCAAAATATGAGCAGATAGATGAATGCGATGTTTTCAAATTTGAGAGTTAATGCCAAATCCTTTTCCTTCTAGAACACCTAATCGTAAAGAGACAGCGATGAATCAGTTTTGTCATTGTGGATTCCAGGCAAGAGATCAGAAATTAGTAGACGAAGTTCTTTCAGAGTGATTTACAGCCGGTACCATAGAAAATATTCTTACACAATGGAAAAATATAACTCCGAAAGAACTAGAAAAAGTACGAACTCTTTTGAATATTCTTCGCTATAATATACAAAGTTGGGGTTCGAGAAGCTTAGAAGT
>CAJNOP010000171.1:157082-214228 GCA_905250075.1 Rotaria sp. Silwood1
TTTCGCATAGATGAACAGAGCCTTAGAAAATCTTATGGGAACTATGGCAATGGGAATGTGGGAATGGGAACAAAAAATTTTTTTAGGGAATGGGAAAAAGGGAATGGGAACAAAAATTTTTTTTTAGGGAATGGGAATAGGGAATGGGAATCAGAAAAAGTCGTTCCCGCAGGATACTAGTGTGTGGATGCGGGTGGGGTGTGGGTGTGGGTGTGTGGATGTGGGTGTGGGTGTGGGTGTGAATAGAGACAAGACTAATACCAAGAGCCACACATTCATCCACACCCGCTCACATCCACACACCCACACGCACACCCACACACCTACGCTCACACCCACACCCTTTATTAGTTCTTCTTTATTGTATGTATCTGCTTTTTGCTCTCAACCTTATCCAAAATCCCACACTCATATTTTCGTCCCGCGCTTTTGTTTTTGACATTTTTACTTTTCATTCAAACTAGGGTATATCCAAGCTAACAGCTGCTGCATCCCTCAAATATTTTCTGAATTCATTATTTATAGATTTAAGTGCACAAACTCGTTTAAACGGATCGAGAAATTTATACAATCTTATTTGAATACTCTAACTAAAAAAAAGTCCATCAATGGCGAGTTCTATTAAACAAAAAATCTTATAAAAGTCAGATGATTAGTTTTTCATAGGTTGACTCTATTGTTGATGATATTCGTAGTTTGATGAACAAAAGAAAGAATATTCGAAATATGTTTGTCGTTACTCATGTTGAACATGGAAAATTAACATCAACTGATTCGTTTGTATGCAAAGCTGATGAAATTCATTTTACAGATACAGCAAAAGATGAACAAGAACGATCTATTACAATTAAAACAACGCAGGATTAGAAACAAAACACTTTTTTTAGTTTTCATCATAGAAATTCATATTTAGATCTCTTTTATTTTATTATGAATTGCCTGATAAAGATTTAAAAATCATTAAACAAGAGCGTGAACTTAATGTATTTCACTTTTTAATTAATCGTATTGATTCATTGGATCACATTGATTTTAGGGTGTGGGTGTGGGGGTGATAATGGAAGTAGAGAAGAACCCGATACACCCACACCCAGGATTATTGTTCGTATGAAATTTATTTATTGAAATCGTTGAAAATGAATTTTAGCAAAAAGCAAGTCAATTACTAAAGCGGAAAATGATTGCTTGAATAAAAAGAAAATGAATTGCATAATTGTTTTCAAAAAGTTTTATGATGTTTGCAATATTTTTTGATTGATTCAATTCGTTGTTGAATTGCATTTGAATAAGATTTTCCATATGGTTGATGACGATTAATTAAATTTTGTAAACTCAAACGACATCGTTCAACAATCTTTGATCATAAATAAAAATAATAATTTCTATAAAATGTTAAAAAAAGAAAGAAAAAAGTTTTACTAAAATTACATCATCAATTGTATCTTTTGATAAATCATATTCAACTGGATCACCAATATATAAAGTTAATTTAGCTGGTATTGGAATTTGAATCCATGTCATTGAAAACCAAATAATTGAACCAATTACTTTTAATAATGATGTTAAGATTGGAATATTTAAATTAACAATAAAGAAAAATAAACGTCCAAGATAGAAAAAATTCCATAGATAAAGTATTGGATTCCAACGCATTTCTTCTTGATTCGACATAAATGTGGGTACGATTGATACTTGAGCTTGTGTTGCTACGTGAACAAAACCTTTTCCTATTTTTCAAATATTTTATCTATTCAATTAATTATTAAAAAGTCTCACGTTTATTAGGCCAATAGACTTTATATGCATTTTCATGACCAATCATAGCTTCATCGGCTCCACCTAAAGAAATCAATAAAATTTTTAAAAAAAGATTCATTTTTTCAGATGAATTCATATATTAATTGATACCAGGTATAACAGCAACCCAAAATCGACTATTTAATAAAGATAATGCAGTATTTCGCTCTCCTGGTAAAGAACCCATTAATCGAAGTATTGGAAATAATGGAATTAAATAACGATGAATTAAAGATCTTATTCGTTGAAAATTCAACAAAATAAATATTAATTAAGATTTCTTAAAAAGAAAACAAATTTACCTAATTACTCGACCTGTTTTATGATATACGAATACAATAACACCTTGAATTTCTGCATTATGTGTCGAATGTCGAGAAATAAAAAGACAACCTTTGTTAGGATCGATTTTATTTAAACCAATAACTAAAATAGAAATTCAAACGTATTTCAAAAAGCAAATAAATTCTTTTATTCCAAACTCAATTTTTTAATATAATAAATGTTTATTCATACTTTCAAAATCATGAAAATAAACAAATATATAATAATAAATAAGTGTTAAAAGACGAAAGTACCATGATTGACCAATAACATCATCTGGTAAAAAAGCAAGACGTGTCCCAACTGAATAACGTTGTGCTTCATTTCTTACAAGAGGATCATCAATAGATAAATCGATTTTCTTTTTTATATTCATCAAATTCATATTCAAATAATTCTCTAAAATCAATTAAACATCTTTTCATATAAAGGGTCTTTCATAATAACCCAAGACGAATTTTCCATCACATTTTTCATACTTGTTCTTAACGCAGAGGACTGACATTTTTATCACATACATATCTAACTATAATCTTTAATTTCCCAAAGTTTTAGCGCTGTGTCTAAAACTAGTGCTGAAATACATGAATTTGCCCACTTAATTTTGATCATCCCAAGACGATGATTACAGCCGCCGTAACGGCCAAAAATGATAACTAATACTATCGGTTTACACAGTTAAGATCGTAAATAGCCGTAAATTGACGTTTTGGTAGCGACAATATTACGGCGATTTTTCATCGTGTCGTACATGGTTAGTAACGGTCGTAAACGGGCTGAAAATCGAGTATCCGATGGTTTACGCTCATTTACAATACGATGAATTACAACCGGGCTCGTTTTTCATGGGATATCTTTATTTGTTGACTAGCAAAATTTATAAATACACCCTAATCGACTCTCACTATTGGAATCCTCGACGAGTCAAGCAAAATATGAAAAGATTTGTGATGAAATCTCTGTCGGGAAGCCCCAAAAAGTCAAGTAAAAAGCAAGAAAATCTTTTGGAGACTACCTGAAGATTCTTCAAACAGTAGCGAATCCAGGATTATCTGATATGCTGGATCTCAGCTTCAGAGTATGGGACCCATACCCATATGAAACGTATGGTGGGTGATAGTGGATTCAAATGATGAGTTTTTACCCACAAATTGTTGTGATTGGAGTTTGCGAAAAAACGCCTTTTTTCGAGTGCTACCCACTTCAATTGTTTTTGCTTCTAGAAGTATTTAATTTTTCAGAATATCATCGTAATCTACATCGAATTTCAACGGCAGATTTCAAATTTTATCTGAAACTATGCATCTGTTCAGAAGTTATAACATTTTGATTTTTTGCGTCAGGTTGTAAAAATTTGTCAGTAAAATCCAAAACGTCATAACTCCTTAAGGGATGCATATTTTCCGATGAAATTAGATGTAGATTATGACGGCATTCTCAAAAATTGAATACTACTAGAAGCGAAAAAAATCGAAGGAGGTAGCACTCAAAAAAAGGCGTTTCTTTTTCGCAAACTCCAATCGCAAAAATATTTAGGTAAAAGCTCATCACTTGGATCCACTATCACCCTCCATAATTTTCATATGGGTCTCATGCTCTGAAACTCAGATCCAGCATATCAAAAAATTTTGAATCCTCTACTGCCTTCAGAGACTCCCGGCAGAGATTTCAATAGTGAGAGTCGATTAGAGTATGTTGGAAAGAAGCTTTACAAGACAATTTTTTTAAAAACATTAACTATAATAAAATTCAATACGTATGAATATGTTCTCCGTTGTGTACAATGACGAACTGTAATCGATAAGGTATTTTGTTCATCATTTTTGCACATTTAACACATTATAATTTTATGAAAATCATTTAGATTTTGCCCTTTTTTCTTTTTGTATCATCTTAGTTTTAACGTTTTAGCTGCTCGATAAATTCAAGCTGCAGATAATGTAAATTGTTCTCTTTTGACATTAACATCAACTTTTCTAATAGTAGTTCCTCTTTTCAATCTAAGACTATTACTAATTTCAGATCTTGTAACTGCTATAGGACGACTAGATAGTTTTTTTTATCATTAATTTTCATTCTTTTTAATATTCTTGATACACAGTTGTCAAATGATTTCTATTGTAATTGTGGTAGATTGTCACAACTTTGAATGAAGCGAACAATGTGAGCCATACTCCATATTGTATTTCCCGGTTTTAAATTCAATAGAAAGCGCCTAAAATCTTTCTTTTCTTCGTAATTGATGGACATTTAACATAAAATTGGTCATTAAAAATTTGAAAAATTCGAGATATATATGCGTTCCTATATGGTGAAAATAATTCTTTGCCACTACTTTGCGATTCAGTAAGAGATAAATATATCATCAAAATTCATGTATTTTAATCCCAGGTCGACTAGAAAGGTCCGTAAGCGATCTTAAAAGACTCACAAACAGTTACAAACGGCTTTCGTTACGGTCTCATAAACATCATTAGATATGTTCTAATGATGTTTAATAGATAAATCTTAATGATCTTATCTCCTATTTCTAGTTGGACTGATTTTTAATGTTTCGCGAGAGAGATTCGCTGAGAATGAAATAAACGGTAGCCTTTTTTTTCCAATTTTAGTCTTTTGTGTTAATTTGAAGTCCCAAGTAACTTTTTTGAACTAATTTAAGCGTCGACATATAGATTTTGTTGAGATCTATTCAACGATATAATGTAAACTCTACAAAAAAGTTTCCATGTCTTGCTCTGTGATGATTGACATGGTATTAGTATTGACTTATCGAGTGAACATACACATATTCGCCATTTTCTTTTCATAAGTAAGTTCCATAGATGATAGGGTGTGGGTGGCTGTAGGTGTACGTAGTGAAGTAGTATTACCACCCACACCCACATTTCACATCCAAATATATCTGTAATTGCCATCATTTAAATAAAATAACATTCATTAAAGATGCTTCTAAAGTTAATTCTAAGTGCTTTCAAATATAATCTTGACTAATAATAATAATAATAGTTCTAATGAAAAGAAAAAAATTGTTTTTTGTTTTGTTTTATTAGTCTCTCCTTTATATATTTTGTTCATATGATCTTTGATAAACTGTTTATTGCTGATAAGTACCACTACGTAATGTTTCATTAATATCAGCTGTAGCAACTTCAGGAGCTGCTTCACATACAGCTGAACTAAAGATAATTAACAAATTTCAAATATAAATTTATTTGGTTTTATAATTGATTTACTTGTTGATAAAAGTCGATTGAAATCGTCGTTGTGGTTGTTCAAGAGTTGCATCCGATTGCTGTTATAAGCGATGAACCTATCACATATATCAAATAGAAAATCTTTTTCAACAAACAAATCAAAATAAAAAATTAGCTAAATCAAACAATGTTTCGTTGAATCAAATATATAAAAACAAAAGTTTCTTATGTTGTTGTTGTTGTTGTTTTTTTTCCCAATAAAAAACGAAATAAAATCTAACGTTTAATAATAAAAAACCATCGACAAGAGCAATCAAAGCAAAACTAAATGTAACAATCATAACAATAATACCAACTCCAATTTTACTTCCTACAGCTAAGAATAATTTAATCATCAATATAAAACCACTAGAACAAAATATACACGCACATAGCAAAAGTTTTATCGTTGTATTTATATTTCAAAATTAATTATTAATTAGTTTTGGAGCATAAGCAAGCAAAAGAAAATATTAAAAAGAAAAAGAAGCACCCATCACATGCCATCAATAATTGAAATTGCAAAAATAAGATTAGTAATTATAACTACAGCGTCAATGAACAACAGAATGCAACTATGATTTGGAAAAATTCATATTAATATAAATAATGGGTTATTCTTTCGAAAGTGTACCAGAGTTTGCATCGGATTTCTACAAATAGACTGAAACTTTGATTTGAAAATCTTGCGAAAGGGTTCTAGTAGCAGTGGCTAGGTAGATTTTCCGAGACAAACTGAAGTTTAGCTGATTCCTCTCTTTCAAATGATAGAAGTCAGAAATTTTTATCATAGATATTACCCATTGTGATGATCATCTTTTGTAGCGGACGTTTGTTTTCCCTGTGTTCTTCCGTTTGGAAAATCGCTATGGAAAATTGTTCGTTTTTGACGTCAAATATCTGCATGAATTCGAATGGATTTTCAACCTTTATTGGTGTCCTGAAACCTTGACATTGGTATCTATCCAACAGTGAAATCTACTTGTTCCTGGACCCAATTACAAAGGCATCTTTAGTACCTTTTTCAACTTTATATCCATCTCAGACACAGCCACGGAATTTCCAAAACCTCTCCTATAGTAGACGTTTATCAGCACGCCTAGCTCTATCGTTTCTAAAATTTTCACTTTTGGCCAACGTGATTTGACTGAAAAAAGTGACTTTCACGTTTTTTACAGTGGCTGCCAAAATTATCCGACCATTTAACAAAAAAAGTTTGTTCGTTTTATATTTGAGACATGAAAGTGGATAGAGACCTGTGACTTCTACCATGTTGTAGACCACCGTGCTTACTATATTTATAGTTAGTCTTAGATCTGAACTTCGTGTTGTTCAATTTTTATTAAAACAAAAAGAACTATATGGAATATTTCACGCACCAAAAATTACCCGACCATATTTTGTTTCCTCTATATCTACGCGCGCATCCAAAATATAAAATTTTCTTCACGATACATCATTCCAAAGAATTAACTGTCTTCTACATGATGAGTTACTTTCTGTTCCATCAGTAAACACAAAAAGGTGGACAATTAGCGTTTTGGGTACTATTTCAGGTTCCAATAATCAAAAAGCTATAGATAGACAATTTTTTCTACTAACGTTCAACCAATCCCATCGAATAATACATCGTTAAGAAGAGCATCAAAAACTATGTTTGATATTCTATTTAAATCAATACTGTGTGATGCGAACTTGGCGTGACCAGTTGCAATGCGTACATCAAATGAGTACAGTTTTCCGTGTATTGTGTATATTTGCACATTAACAGTCGTCCAAAATTTTTGGAAACTGTGAAACTTTGTGCAAAAATCTGATTCTTGAAATTTAAGATAGTTGCTGTCTGATGAGTTAAAAACGATTCTTTTGAGAAACATAGTACTAATAAAGACTCACCGATAGATTCAACAAAAGTCTGAGTCTAAATGTAGTCAAATCCGCAGTTACTTAAATAAATTTAACGCGATATCTCGCTGAAAATTTAATGCTGCAACAATTGATCCGTCATGTTTTTAATTTTCTTTCAGATCTTTCATTAAATGTGAAGCTAGACCCTCATCAACTGCTTTGTTGAATTTTAATTCCTATTATACTTCTCGGAAGAATCGCTTGTAACTTGTGAGACTACTACTATTTTAAATTTCAAAGATAAAATTTTACAAAGAATATGATTCTCTACAAATCTACTTGCTTTTTGAAAATGTCACATGACGCTTGATGTGCAAATAAAGGCAATATACGGAGGACTATAGCCATTTGATATACACATTGGATTTTGCCATCCCAACTTTCATTGCACAATATTCATTTAAATGGAATATGGAACGTAGTTTTTGATTCTCTTATTAATGATGTATTATGCGTTGGAATTGGTTGAACATTAGTAGAACAGATTGCCTGTCTATTGCTTTTTGATCAAAGAAACCTGAAATGGCACCCAAAATACCAATTTTCTGACTTTTATGGTTTACTAATGCAGCAAAAAGTAACTCATTATGTAGAAGACAGTTAGTTCTTTAGAATGATGTATCGTGAAGAAAATTGTATATTTAGATGCACGCATAGAAATAGAGAAACAACATAGACCTCGGCTTTGAAGTCCGCTAATTCCCTCTCGGGGTGTAGCTGAAGTTCTGAAACGATTTTAAAATTCTTCATTCTCACATTCAACAAAATGAAACTCATTGAAACTTTGTCAGATATTTGTACATACTTGCTTCTACATAATGACAAAGTTTGAGGTCTGTAGCTTTTACTATGGATGAGAAACAAGGGGGAAACAACGTACTCCTGGATTCTGTGGATTCCTGGAGTACAAGGAGTACAGAAGGAGAGGTGGTACTCTTGTACTTCCTGGACTCCCAATATACTTCCAGAGCCCACAGAGCACAACGGGAAGTACTCCAGCAGACAACATTTTTCGAAAACGCGTTTAAGCGTATAAAAAAAGATGAAAACTCGAGTAAAAGTGGGCTTGTTTGGATGACAATCGAGGTTCCCGACTGTGAGAGAAAAACGTTCATTTTTCGATCTTCTTGTGCATTTAAACGTGTTTTCGAAAAATTTTGTCTGCTTGGGTACTGGACTAAGTCGTTTCTCCGTTGCTTACTCTCGCTAGACTCCGTGTACTCTCGAATTACCAGAGTACGCCTTTCCCTCTTGATGAGAGCCCATAATAAGATTGTCATGTACTATTTTCCAGTAGCAAAAATTTGCCATGAGAATGGTAGGAAAAATACTATTTCTAGGTCTGTTTAATCCCCGCGTGTCAAATTGTCAACTTTTTGTTTTAACAACATAGTTTAATTTCTGGACATATTCGAACTACTGCAGAAGAAAAAACTGCTAAACAATGAGGTGATTTACAAAATGTTTTTATCAATCGAATTGAATCAATAAATTGTATCACAAAACTAGTCGACGGTTTGGCCCTTAGAAAGCATTTGTGGTGCATTAAAAGCGAAATTACGAGAACGAGAACGAGAATACACTCGAACTGAAAAATTGAATACTAACTTTAAAAAGAAGTGGAACAAATGCAGTGGTTCTTTATCTCGAAGAATGATTGATAAAATACTAGTACAATTAAAATTAGTTATCGATCAAGATGTTAATCAAATACGTGAAGATTTATAAATGTATGAGTGTTTATGTTTATTTTTACAGGCAGTATTCTTTTTAAAATGATGACCGAGATGAGAGAAATTGAACAAAAATAGTACATGACAATCTTGTCACGAGTTCTCATTCATAGGAAAAGCAATAGACCTCAAACTTTGTAATTATGTAGAAGCAAGTATGTACAAATATCTGACAAAATTTCAATGAGTTTGTTTTTTGTTGAATGTAAGAAAGAGGAATTTTAGAATCGTTCCAGAAATGTTGGGATATACTCTATATTTTTTTTCTTATTTTAATGACAATTGAACGAAGAGAATTTCGGATCTTAGACTAAACACAAATCTACAAGGTGTTCCAAAAGTCCAATCGAAAAAGAAACATGAACAGCTCTTCAACAGTCTAAACGGTTTACATAGTTTTTTTTACAGTTGGATGTTATATTCATTAAAGTTTTATTCAATATATTTCTGATAAAATGTCTACGCGTACAAAAGTCAGAATTAAAATAATTTTACTTAAGGGCAGATCCGAATTAGCCACTACTGTAAAACAAAAAGAACAAATTGACCTTGGAAAACAAATGGTAACTGAATATTGTATTAAGACTACATTCCAATGATTTAGTGAAGCCAGTATTGTTGAACATCGACCACCTCCTGAAAGATTTGCAGTAATCAGTAAAGAAAATATCAATGAAGTTAATGATGTTCATGGAACTGCGCCAGTATCAGATTATTCGGTATATATAATTAACTCTTCTTAATTGAATTGTTGAACAAAATGTACCTTGTATAGTTTTAATCAGAGTACTCCGTGAAAATTCGATGATTCGTTGTTTGTGACGTTCAGAAAGCTTGCTAAATTGATCGAACAGGTGATCTTGGTATATTTGCATGAGCGCCATTAACTTCATTGATATTTTCTTTACTAATTACTGCAGATCTTTCAAAAGGTGGTCAATTTTCAGCGGTATCGGCTTCACTAAATCATTGGAATGTAGTCTTAATACATTATTCAGTTACCAGTTTTTTTTCCAAAAATCAACTTGTTCTTTCTGTTTTACAACAGCAGCTATTTCGAATCTGGTCTTGTGTAAAATTATTTTAATTCTGACTTTTTTAGGCATAGACGTTTTATCGAAAATATATTGAATAGAACTTTAATGAATATAACATCGAACTGTAAAACAAATATGTAAACTGTTTGAACTGTTGAAGAGCTATTCATGTTTCTTTTCGACTGAACTTTTGGGAGACTGTAATAAACACGGTGATCTACAACATGGTAGAAGTCGCAGGTCTCTATCCACTTTCATGTCTCAAATATAAAACGAACAAACTTTTTTTGTTAAATGGTCGGATAATTTTGGCAATCTCATGGTAGTGTCTGACGTCGGTGCAAAGTTGAAAAGATAAACAACTATTCAGTCGTCTAACTATGGTCTTCTATTTTCCAGAAACAATTATCGATTTGTGTGAGCCTATGCTTATCAAATCCGACGCTAAAAGTGGAATATTTTGAATCAATAGACAAAGAATTCTGGGATATGCACCAAAAGATGCACGATTTTGTAGTATGTCTGAAATCTTAGCGAAACTATTACTAAAAGTTTTTTTTTAATTTTTTGGCCATCGCAATTGAACGACTGAGTAGGTGTTCATGTTTTCAATTTTGTGCTGACAAGAAAATCTAATATGTAAAACAAGGGAAGCAGTTTTGTTGAGAGAAAAGTTTCCTATCGAGCGAGCTTAGAACGGAGTCTTTACATTGCCTTATCTTTCTTTAAAAAATAAATAAAACAGGCTTATTTTTTATGCGCCACGCATTCTTTATAGTTTGAATAGAAATGAATGGCACCTTTCATAGAATGGTCATTATGTCAATAGAACTCTGTATTCGAATGAAATTAGGAAAATAAGCTTCACTCTATACCACGAGAAACAGTTCAGCTCATTGCAATCAAAACTTTTGTCTAATATATTTTATGTTTGTATAATCATAGGAAAAAAACTCTCTCGAGAATAGATGTACATATTGAACAAGCGCATTATTATCCGGTGATTTTCTTGAATTGGAAATTTAGATGATTAAACGTTCTAGTGTATTTTTGTAGAGAAGTAAAAAAGCGAAATCTTTTGAGACAAAGCACAAACTTCTAGAATGAAAGCTGACCGAGAAAAATACAAAATGTGTCATTATTTATAGACCACCTGTTCTACCGAATGTTACAAAAGTTTTGGGACATTTTTTGTTTTACATGCATCTCTGTAGAGGAGTATGACAAAAAGTTTATCTTTTTTTCAAAAGATGCGTCGTCAAATTCTCTATAAGTTTCTATTTACCTTAATTTAGAACACTAGAAGTGAAGATTTTTCTAGGTAGCATAGTATGATTATGTGAATTGAGCCTACTTTCCACACATTTTTTTAATAATTTATTCTTTTCGTACAAGAGAATATTTTATTATTAAAATACAATTTACTGCTAGACAGCTGTTGAAATCCACTATCGATTGTATAGATATGCGAAGTTTTTAAATGGTCATTCTTTCGGCTACACGCATTGCCATATTTTGAAAATAGCGCAATTTTCATGCTTCACGACCCTTTCTCAAAAAAAGCATTCTAGAAATGTCAGCTATGACCAAAACGAGTTCATTTTTGCGATGCTTTGTAGAAAATTGAATTCTTTTTCTATATGAAGTCCAAATAAGGGGAAACAACGATTCAGGTCGAAGAAAAATCCGAATAGTGTCAAGAGGATCGTTTTCGTTCTAGCAGCTCAGACAAGCCATCATTTTAGATTGAGATCGAACACTTACAAGTAATTCTAGAACAGAATTTCATATACACTCAAATTACAAATAGAAAGTTTTTACGTGCCTATTTATAACTTGGAAAGATCGTTTGAAAAGTAAAAACAAAAATGTGTGGGAAGTAGACTTAATTCAAATAATCACACTATGCAACTTAGAAAATTATTGAGTTCTAGTATTCTAAATTAAAGTCAACAGAAATTTGTAGAGAATTTGATGGCGCATCGTTGGAAAAAAAGGTAAACGTTTTGCCACGCTCCTCAACAGAGCTACACGCAAAATAAAAAATGTAGCAAAAATCTTGTAATACGTGATTTACGAATAAGAGCAATATGCAAGACTACTCTTTCTTGGTTATTTATTAGTGGAATATGATTGAAAAATCTGTCTTTGATGTCAGAGAACAATTGTTTCTAATCGATGGATATTAACAATTTATAGAAATGAATTTTTCGATAAGATTCGTCTTGTTTTTATTCGAATTTAATTAATATTTATGATTTTCTGGACTTTGGTCGAAAATTATAGAGCATGAAAATAGAAACCTTCATTAAGCTGACATTGATTTTATTTTTGAGCAAAGTTGAGATTACTGGTAAATATTCAATAAATAAAATTTTCTTAGAATTAAAAATCAAGACGAAAACTTACGTCCAATATTTAAATTTCTTAATTCTCTTTCACGTTGTTCAAGTTGTATTTTTCTTCTTTCTACAGAGTAAGATCAATACGATTTGTATTACTAGAAAAGTTTTCTGTTTCTTGTTGAACAGGAATTGATGTTATTGCTGATGAATATGATGGCGGTTGATCAGATGATGATAATGTAACGACTGTATTAGCTGATTTTAACTATATGTATATATATATATATGAACTATTTGCTCTAATAAAAGATTTAAAATCAATATACTTTGACTGATGTAGCATTTGAAAATGGTTTATATTCATTAAATGTCTGTTGATTTGAACTAAAAGAATTTTATTTAAAATATTATATGGACAGATAAATAACTACAGTGTTTGTGCTGTTGCCTGTCGAATTGATGGATCATCAAATGGATTTATATCTTGGTTGTTATTCATTTTAGTTTTTACTAAAATAGCAAAACAAAAAGAAACAACATGCTTATTCGTTGGTGCTTCTACACGACATGCACCGCTCGTAATGATAACAGTGACATAAAAGAAAAAAAAGATAATTGGCGCATCGCTTTAACCATTAAACATGACAGACTTTTAGATGTCGTAATTATATGAAAGGGTGAAAATATACAATTTTTTTTTTAATCGAAATAAAATCAATAAAAAGACTTGTGAAGTGTTAATTTGATCAATAAATGAAATTGTTTCTGAGACTATAGAAGAGTATAACTCAAGCAAGAAAAATATATAATAACTAGCGAGAACCCGTGCATATTGCACGGCTGTTTTGTCCTTTAACGCATGACCTCAGACATTTAACTTCTCATCCGGTAAAATCCATACAGACACTCGATATTATGTACATAGATAGATAGCCCTACAGCCTCATACTCTCATATCGCACATATTTTTATAGCCCATGTAGCCTTCGGCCTTATAGCCTTATCTCCCTATTGCCTTACTCCCTTCAGGGCCTATGGGTATCACAATATAATAGCCCTTGATGGCCTGTCGGTACCCCGCTAGGATAGCCCTTGAGGGCCTATGAGTAACCCATAGGATAGCCCTGGAGGACCTATGGGTACCCTCTTAGGATAGCCCTGGAGGACCTATGCGTACCCCCATAGGATAGCCCTCGAGGACCTATAGGTACCCCCATAGGATAGCACTTGGGGACCTATGGGCACCCCCATAGGATAGCTCTGGAGGACCTATGGGTACCCCCATAGGATAGCCCTTGAGAGCTTATGGATACTCCCATAGGATAGCCCTTGAGGACCCATGGATACCCTAATAGAATAGCCCTTAGGGACCTATAGGTACCCTCTTAGGATAGCCCTTGAGAACCTATGGGTACCCCCATAGGATAGCACTTGGGGATCTATGGGTACTCCGATAGAATAGCCCTGGAGGACCTATGAGTACCCCCATAGGATAGCCCTTGAGAATCTATAAGTACCCCATAAAATAGCCCCTGAAGATCTCTCCCTTAGAGTCTTATTTTAGTGTGTGTGTGTGTGTGGGTGTGGGTGTGTGGGTGGGGGTGTGGGTATGGGTGGGTTTGGTTGTGGGTGTGGATTTTGGTGTGGGGTTGGCTGTGGTGGTGGGTGTGGGTGTGGGTGTGGGTGTGGATGTGGGTGTGGGTGTGGGTGTGGGTTATTCCTTCCACTACACCCATACCCACATTGACACCCCCCCCCCCACCCCCACCCCCCCACACCCCACACCCTCAAGATGGGATCAGTTTGTTGTACACATAGTTATTTTTTGTTCTCTTTCTTTTAAAGTGTATGAGCGCCACACGTACCGCAGGTCCCTATTTTCTTCTTGTCCATGTGGATTATTCTGATGTATTTTCTTTTCTTTTCTTATCGTTCTTTTCGTCTTGCTCTTGATTTTACACTGATGTATTCCAGAGTATTCTTTTTTTTGGAGCCAGATGTATGAAATGATTCTTTTTCTGAGTAGTTCAGTTTTGCATTTAGTGTTTTCTTTAACTCATCCAACATCTCAAGATTATAATTACATATTGAAAAAACTTAAAAACAAATTGAGACTTACTATATTTTTTTGTGAAAATGACAACATGGCGACGTCGTCTTTCAGATCGGGATTCGATGAAATTTCAGAAAACTGCAGATCAGAATCCGATCAAAATGATACAACAACATCTCCAACTGCAAAATTCAAACCAGAAGTTATTCGAGGATTAGTGGTAAAGTACGGCTCCAACAGTGCACATATTGGAAAAGCATTGAGTCATCATACGTTACGACTGACGGCCAGGCATTTTCCTCCTCTAATTCTTCCAAATGATAGCAGTCAAACTCCTCGACGATGTTATGCTTTTGGCAACACTAAACGAAGTGACAAGAAACACAAAGCGATATACGCTATCAATGTCTCAAATGCGACGTTGGTCTGTGTATTACAGATGATTTCAAAGAATATCATATTTTACAAAAAGATTTAACGTTATATCCGTCAAATTCTGTTAAACCGAATCAGAAAAAAAAGTTTCAAAAATTTTGAAAGAATAGTCTTTTCCTTCTTATGCCGGTAACCAAAGGGTTAATCATTTAAAAATTGTTGAAATCCCCTATCGTCCTATAGTACTGCTTTGAAAGTTTTTCGATAATCGAATTTGTGATTTATGCTCAAAAATTCGATTAATGAATATTTCGTTTTTGTTTAAATTGAGTCAATCAACTGAAACTGAAATACGTGATGAATAAACCACAGTCTGAAATAATGGCAATTTCTTGGTACTCGCCTCCTTTCGTCACATTGCCTAACTGGTAACAATTACATATCAATCTTTTCACTTTTTGCTGTTTTTTTAGTTTTTCAATGCCTTTACTGATGTCGAAGGCTATTTGTGTGACAGAACAAGAGATACGCCATTAGCCTAATAATTAGGAACTCGAAATAATCAATCGAATATTTAACTTGACTTTTATAGAATCCGAATAGTTGAGAGTAACTCATGCCAATCTGGATTATTCTCAACGTTTAAATGCGTACTAATGACGATAAGGAAAAAAACTGGTAATTCCAACTCTGATAGAAATGTCTTTTATTTCGTTGAAAAAAAGAAAATATGAAAGCATAAGGAAAACAGAGTCAAGCGGGTTAGTATGTGTTTATGAACAGATTTATTGACATCCATTTAATTTATTCTTATCATTTGTTTTACAAATAATATATGAATGGTTATGATCATAGAAATATGACCACATACGTCGTAGACCATTAGCATCATTAACTTTCGTATCCATATCATTAACGCCTGGTACATACCAATCGGACCATCCACCACTGAACCATTGAAGTTTGTATGCAATAATATCACCACATTTAATAGCCCAATCAAGATTCAAATCTATACCGGAACGTGGCCAACGTAGATCACGAGATGGTGGTTGATTTGATACTTCTGTACAACTACCTTGTGATGTTATATCAAAACAACCATAATTACCATCACCTTGATTTGGACATGTAGATGGTTGTTGACAATAAGATGAAGTCAACAAACAACATAAAATAACGATGGTTACTTTGGTAGTCAACATTACGAAGTTTGTTTGAAAAAAGTTAGGGTTATGAGATGATTGCATAGTCGTCGCTCCTTATATACGACTTTTACTTATGCTACTACAAGAGTACTTTGGATAAGAATAAAATAAATTAATCATATATGCGAAACACAAAAAAATCATGATTTTTATTCTAGGTCTGAGTATACTAACACATACAAAAAGTATCCATGATTATTTAAACAAAAAGGAACTACTTTTGAATGCTTAATAAATAGGTTAACGTGTGAGAACACAATCAAATCTTATACAACAAAGTTTTAAAAAAAAGGAAGTAAATTAACAGTTGGCTACGCAACGATAATATTGACACAAACATACACTGCCATGATTTCTTTTTTACTAACCGTTTATTACGTAGTTCTTGTAAATAATTATGATCAATCATTTTGATGGGGATTTTATTTTTTACTGAATAGTACTCAAGTATGTCGTGTTACAGAGGATGCTACCAAAATCAATTATTTTTAAGATGTTGGCCTATACTAACTGGTGATTTTCCTCGATAGATTTAGATTTTTTTCTATTCATCTAGTATCTTCTATTTTCGAAACAAGACGAATTTGATCAAACAATAAAACTGATCTCAATCTAGTCTTACATCCAAATTCCGTCGATTAATGATTGTAGCTATTATGGATGTGATTTCTGATCAAAAACATAGATGTTGATGTCCAAACAACTATATACAATTTGAAAATTTGACTAGGAAAATAGGTGTTTAAATAGACTAACATTGTACTTTTTAATATATATTTTACGCCAATTTGCGTGTTAGTAATATTGACGTTATGGACTATCTAGTCTAGGCATAGTTTATGAATATAGTTCAGTGTAGTTTATCAAGGGTATTCCCAAACGGTATTGCAAATAGTTTTGGCACTTTTGTATTCTACAAAAACGTCAAGCTTTTAGTAGTCGTAGAGAAGAAAAATGAGATTGGTTTTAAATTGAAGTGGACGAATTTGTGCGAAAGTCATGTGTAGGAATAAAATGCTTAATTAAGTGCGATTAAATGAAAACATTGTCCTCTCAATAACAACATATCGAGAGTCACATTGAACTCAAAAATTCTATTATGTTCTTAGTATAGTAGAATTAGATTATTGTAGTATGGGATGTGGGGTGTCGGTGGGTGTGAGTGTGCAGTGTGGGTGGGTGTGTGGGTGTGGGTGTGGGTGTGAGTGGGTGCGAGTGTGGAAAATACACGCTTGAACTAACACCGACACCCACACCCATCCTCAAGATGTGATACGTTGGCATCGTGGGTAAACAAGGACATGTATATCTGTATCTAGACCGATATATTTGAGAAGTGATAAGTTGTACAACAAGGGATGAATGTTTAATCGAATCTCAAGTGAGTTGTAACAAGGAGCGTCATTCGTTAATAGCTGATCCTTTAAGTAATCTATGGATCTTGAAATGTATCAACAAACTTGATTAATTTATAACTGATTATATCAATTATTCTTCTGCTAATTCATTCATTTCACTGATTTTATAATTGTTTGAAATACTGATTATCTAGTATATTTTAATCAACCAGTAATTGAAAGCCTCTTATATTTAAGTTTAACAGGAAAACGCTAGAATATAAAAATGTAATTCTGATATTTATATGTCACATGCCTCTGTTGTAAACAATGAACTTTTCAAATGAAATGAAATGAAGAAAATAAGAAAAACATAGCAACAACTGACATGTACGCTTCCATTGGTATTGGCGTCAATCGTAATATTTAAGTGTTCAAAACTAATATCAAATCCTTCCGTTGTATTTTTGGAAGATCCACACGTGATTCCAACCATCATTGCTCTTGATTTATCTGTCAATGGTAAATAAGCGATCCTCATCATTTTAAAATCTCCTTCTTCACCTTCAGCATAGCCAATAACTACGGCTTCCTTGTCCCTTTTAGCACGTATCTTAACAATTTCAGTTTCGTTCAGTGAAACTACATTCCAATCGGACCACCCATTGACTGTTACTACGACACTAGCAACTTGCTGACTATCAATGTATTCAACTCCGCATTTGACCCAATTTTTCTCATCAGTACGTAACATTAAACCACCTTGATCGTATTGTGTGTTGTATTTTCCTCGTATATTAACAGTAGCTGTGAAAGATTGATCCCCAGGGAGTGATTGATAGTAAAAATGACCATTGTCATACTCAATACCAAAATATGTCTTGCACCAAAAATTAGTATTCCTGTCGGTGTGAACATTAATAGTGGTTTGATTAATGGACCATGTTTTCGGTTCATTATACCACGTGAAATTCGTCCCAGATAAGAGAGTAGAAACAAGAACGATATTTTGCATTGTTTCTTTAATCGATGCAACACTTTACTTCCCTGTGATGATTAAATTTAGTTTTCTTTTTTGATGTTGAAAAACATAAAAACACAATATACTCTGTTCTTTATACTTCAAGTATGCATAACTGTCGTTGTATTTATTGAGTGAAAAATGCAAGATCAAATGCCTCATTTTTTTTGTCAAACGAAATAAATATTCATATGTGGATAGCTGCATTGGCTGTTGCGAACAAAGAAAAACTTCCATGAAACACTCAATCACTTCGTATTCTTAAAAAGAAGCATCGAAGAATAAAAAATACGGAAGAGTTTGTCAGCCTCGTAAAGACTACTTGATATTGCTATAAACCTTTTAAAAATATATACCATTTTCCTAAAGTCGTGCATCATTATAACAATAATAAATCCTTCAAACATATATATGGATATAAATAATAAGCCTTTAAAGCTTTATTATTTTTATAACTGTGGAAGAGTCAATGAAAATGAAACCTTTAACAAACTCTTCAAGGATTTATGAAATTTCAATGTTAGAGTTTATTATTGTAAATCTGTTTTTCTATGCTGCATACCAACTGACATCCCCACCTGTTAGCAAGGACGCCATATATCTCTTTCAAGTAAGTAGTCATCAATTGTATATCATTTCTCTTCTTCTTTCTTTCTCTGTTTTTCAAAGCGAATAGTGACACTACTGGGAAGCGACAACAGATATGTAATCTATTTCTTCCTCCTCCCAATATTTAACTTCCTTTCTTGTTATTCTCATGGAATTTAGTTAATTACATAAAAGAAATAAGTTATTCCATCCATTACATGATTTCTTTTTCGGTTACATAGTTTTTATTTATTTCTTCTGTTAAAAATTCTGTAGCTTACTATTTTCAAAAATGAAAAAGATCGATTACAGTTATTTCTAAGAGCGGCAGAAAAAAACAATTCAACTATAAGCCTTTATACTTGTTATCCAAGTATTGCATATAGATAATCAAATTATGATTTCATATAGACCTCTCTAAATATCTAGACACAATTTGGCATGAGTCTGTACATGGCACTGAAGTGTGACGTATTTTACGATATATGGCTTACGTAAAAGTGGATTGTATTTAGTAATGACGCTATTCATTTTTATTCACCATGCACGACGTGTTCTGGCTATAAAAGATGTTCGAAACTCCCGGGCTAGAAATTTTTGTACATGTCTCCTATGCCATATTAAAGCAGTACAATCGTCTTTTCTACAATATAATATCATGGTCTATGAAACTTTATGTCATATAATTTGGTTTACAACAAATGTTTTCCGTGAACTAAAAAGCATGAATCCCTACAGAAAATTTATACTCGAATTAGTTTGTTTGCATAATCGGCTCTTTTTCTTTTTAATCTTGTATTTTTTTTTATGGTCGGGATATGGAGGCATCGAATTATTGAATAAATTTCAATTGCTAATGAATTCGTTTTCTGTGTGCATTGATTATTCATATTTTTTTTTTTTGATGATTGGGACATGGAGGCATTGAATTATCGAATAAATTTCGATTGCTAATAAATTCATTTTCTACGTTGATTGATTATTCATATGTTGTTTTCATGATTGGGATTCAAAGATAAAATGATTTGTTAGATATTAAGGAGTTGTAATACTTTTCTATCCAATTCATTTTGCATCTTGTTCGTTTATTTCGCTTATTAAAAATAGGGTTTTATGACGAATGTTCTTAAAAAGTCTATTTGTGATGGCAGTAGTTATTTCGAAGCAAAGTACATGTGGTGCAGTAGTCTTATGGATTACTGAACTTCAGATGAATAGTTTTTTTTTGAATCGTTTAAATGAGTGATATTGCATGTGAACCGCTCTTCTTGAGAGACATGCAAGAGATAGGGTGGATGAGGTTCAGTGGGATTATGACTAATTTCAAAGGAATGAGAGTATTGTTTGGACAAGCGGTAAGTCTATAAAAAGAGTTTCCAACTTGTATTTTTGTCTCCTGCAATTTTTGTTTCATAAAGCTTGTATAACTAGGAAAATATAAAAATAAATATTATTTTTTTTTCATAGAAGATATCAAAGTATATTTGTTATGACTGTTTGAAAAACGCATATTGTGTTCGAATTATTAAAGATATAGAACAATGTTTAATCGTAGAAAAGTTGAGGTTTCGGCATACAGAATCTATCAAGTTATTTAATGATGTGAACTTTAGTAACTTATTAAATTTTTATCAAGCAATGATAATTTTGAAATGATTAGTGTTATAAAAGGGAACACAATTGCTTTAGCTTTTATTTTATTCTTACATTTTGTCCATTATAGAAATAAAATTGCATTTTTGACAATGCATCATGTAATAATAATTTCAATTATAACCTATACTCCAGAGAAAAAAATCAAATTATCATAATTGTGTTTTTATTATATTCTTGCTTCGCTAAATTTATATTGTTTGATTGCACACAAATTCTGACTTGAATGTGGCATGAAATGGTACTTGTCAAAGAACAAGAAAATGTGCAGAGCCAATACCAAAAACATACATTTCAACTTTGACACAATTATCGAAGCGTTGATAGAAGCGATTCTACATATTCTGTAACTACATAGGAAATCATGTTTTGTGAATTTTTGTAAGATTATAATAGGAAGAAGACAGATATAATTTATGTACAAAGTGTAAGTTTCATCCCCTATAGACAAATGAAATATATTGAGAATCGGCTATCTTATAAATGGTATTGAATAGGTGTAATTGCCTGATGTTTTCACATTGGTATTAAATACCAATATGAGAATGTGCACTATCATTGATAAGTCATAACAGTACGATGGATAATATAAAAATCATCAGATCATGAAAGTATATGTATAAAAAAGGGACATTTAAATGTACTAAACAGTGCTCTTGAAAATAAATAACGTTAAATTTTGATAAAAAAAATTTGAAGAAGAACTGGAGTGTCTAATTTACTCAGAAATGCAAGTAATCATAGTAGAAAATTAATTATCACGTGGTTATTTGATATATTTAAGATGAAAGTCGATATTAGCATCCACGAAATGCGTAGAATAGATTAAACGGAATTATTAGTGTCTTAGTCACAATCATTCATAAGATGTACGACACATTTTGAATTTTAGTAAACAAATAGTAATTCTCTTTCTTGTCGAATAAAAGAGAACTACTGAAGTAATACAAGAGAAACAAAGTATTTTTTTTGATGATATAGATGTTGTAATCGCAACAATTTGCTAGTCTGTGTGAACGTTATATACTAATCAATTACTGACAAGAGATCGATAGCACAATAAAATGATGTAAATTATTTATTAATCTGTTCTTTACTTTTCCATATTACTGTAAAATATTGAAATAAGGAAATAATGTTTCTTATGGATATTATAGATTGTATGATTGATGACAACCATGTGAATTTTTTGAAAATTTCAGTTTTTAATGAATATGGGTGTATTTTATTTATTGTTTTTTGTTATTTCGTCTTGCTTTGATGCTCTGACTTGAAGGTTTTCTTCGGATATCTTTTTGAAAAGTATGAGTTATGAGTATTTCATTATGTTCAATATTGGATGCCGTCAGTTTCGAATAATAATTGTGTAAAGTTTCAACTGGATAAAATATTTCGAATGAACTTGAGACTATATAGTATCCAAACAAGGGGAAACAAACTGATTTCGGGATTTCAAATGATTTCAGTTATTGAAATCAGTTTGTTCCCCTTGTATAATATTGTATGGAGCCCATTCTATAACAGCAGCTTGCATTAAACCTCGTACACCCCATTTTGTGGAGCAATAAGGACGGAGCATTGGACATGCTATATAGCCAGCATTGTTACATACACCAATGGTTTTTCCTACTCTGTTCTGTTTAATCATAATTTTAGCTGCTGCTTTGTAACAAAGAAACACACCACGCATGGGTGTGGGTGCGAGTGTAGGTGTAGGTTTGAGTGGAACGTGGGTGGGTGTGTGGTCGGGTTGAAGATATCCATACACTCACACCCACACCCCATACCCTACCCTACCCTACGCCCATCGTACCCTTACCCTACCCTACCCTATGCCCTCCGTACTCTGACTCTACCCCACTCTACCCCCCGTACCCTCACCCTACCCTACAGGACTCTAATGTTCATCAAGCAAATAGAGACAATCGCTGAAACTTCGTACACAGACACGTAATTCTAACAGAGTTGAAGAGCTAACAGTTGAAGGTGACACATCAAATGATAATCCTTCAGACCAAATTGAAGACAGATCGAAATTTAAATCCCGTAAATTGGTAAATATAGTAAAGATTTATGTAAATACAAGTGTATGCAAAACTATTGTTGAAGATGATTTGCTTTTTCTAATAAAATCGATAACAAATGATGAAATTTGACGTTTGAAAATATGAGGTAAAGCAGCTTCGTCTAAATGAAAAGATTAAAAGATAATGACAAAAATATTTATTAAATTTGGTTTTATTCATTAAATTCAAGTATCTAATCTTTTTTTTCTTGCTGATAACACTATAATGTATATATATATGATCTTCGTTTAAATTCTCTAATAAATCATATAGTATCATCGATGTTATGTTTCATCTCAATCATTGACCTTTTATCATATATTTTATTGTACACTTTCTACGTTGACCAGTGTTCCAAATCTCAATTGAATATTATATAAAATATTCTTTTTCATGTAAATGAATAATTCTATTTTTTTTGTTATCAACGAATTTCTTGTAATACACGGTCATCGATAAATATGGGTAATACAAAATTATTTTATAATGATAAATAATGTGTAATCATCTAATTCTAACTGTACGAATTATATATTTAAAATAAATCATTTTGTCTCTTATTTACCTGTTTTATGAATTAATTCTTAAAAGAATCGAATAAAATACGTTACTAATAAAGAGAAATACAGCTTCTTCTATGTCAATACCATATAAACCAACTCCTTATAAATTCAGATAATTCGTAGCAAGAAGAATACGATCCATGGCTGTTGATTCAAGATCAAGCCAATTGATTTGATGATGAATTTCTGGTAAAATTTGTGAACAAAACTGATTAAACATTGAATCAGACAAGGGATCGTACATGGAATTATGCGATGAACGTTTCATCAATGATAAATAGCTTGAAAAAGTTCGGTCATGTGCAATTCTATTGAATCGTTTATTAACACCTATGAAAGAGTTGAATACTTCAACATTATGTAATTTTTTCATAATAATCAGAAGAATCGCATCAGGTAAATCGTTTAATTTGACCGATGAATATTCCATATTTATCTTCATTTATTTGTTTCTTTTCGCTCATAAATATGAATATTTATATCCCTACGTTCATGTTATCTATTTGATCGATGTCGTTAATAGAAGCAAAGATGCTGTTTTCAATAATGTAAATAGACACGACGTACGAATGAATGAAACGAGTGTCATTGTTTCTTTCTTTCTTTTTGTATTTGTTTCATATGAAAAATGACAAGTGTTCCAATTAATCAACGAATACAAAAAGTTATTGTTGAATTAATTGCGACTGAAAAATCTTATGTTCAAGTGAGTGAATTGAAAAAATCTTTATCAAAAAAAAACTTGTACAGTTATGTCTTTTCTTCTTTTCGATTGCAACAGACATACTATAACAAACTGAGAGAAGTAGGCTTACTACTACTCTCAGTAAACTATTTCATACCTTCAATTGTGACTATGAATATTAGCGTTTAGTGATGATATGAATATCGACACATTGAACCAAATAAATATGATAAGAAGAGCTTATTCAATGATTATCAACGATCGTTTTTCATTTTTACTTAGCATAGACAAAATTTCCTAAAACAATACATTGAACCATTATGTAATAATTCCACAATTTTACCATCAGATGCAATTGAATCACTTTATAATAGTATTAAATCAATTTATCAATTACAAATTATATTTCTCGAAAATCTTAAATTAAATTTATTAACTGAAGTATATTTGATTATATGTTGTTTTTTTTTTATATTAAAATCATTTTATCTTTTTTAGAATATTCTCATATGAATTGCTGAAACATTTATTAATTTTTCTAGAGATTTTAATATTTATTCAACATATTGTGCAATATATTTAAGAACAAATCGTTTTTTAAATCATTATAAAAATAATGAATATTTAAAAGAATTTTTTCAATCATGTAATCTATATCATCAACATTCATTATCATTTAAATCATATTTAATAAAACCTGTTCAATGTATGCTTAAATATTCATTATTATTAGAATAAATAAAATTAAAAAAATCAATTATAATAATGAGTAAAATAAGTAAATATATTAATTCGCTGAAAAGACTTTTTGAAAATTTTCGTCAATCATTTGAATATTTTATTAAAAATTCGAAAGAACAATATAATAAAGTTATTATTTTTATTTAATTCTATTTATTTTTAAATAAATTTTTATTTAGATATTTGAATTTAATTTGGCAGAATTATCTTCATATGGAGAAATTGAATGGATTAATATTTATCGATTTATTTCAAGAAAAAATTATCAATGTTTAAAAATATTTGCTTCGTTTTTCAATATGGTTGCCTTTTATTAGTACTTGAACAGTATAATTAGAAAATTAGGTGATTAGAAATAAGTGTTATGAGTTTTTTTGGAAGAATAGTTTTGAATAGAATAAAATGGCCTAGATAAAAAATATTTTCTTCATGCTCCATAATTAACATGTCCGTTTTATACTTTGTACGGCTTGTTTGTCGATCAGATATCTGATGTTTCTGTCAAAAGAACATTTTATTCCGAGCAAAAATACATTGATCGAGATATTAACTCAAATTTTATTCCAGTTTTAGAATTTATAGTTTATATTTTACATCGTTTTTAGAATTCATTATTAAACTATCAGAGTGTGGGTGGGTGTGGGGGGTGGGGGGTGGGGTATGGGTCTGTATAGATCAACACTCATACCCACATCCATACCCCAATTTTTCGGTTAATTCTTCTTCTATCACATTAATTATATTAATTGAGTTAATTGATTACTTTCCGTTATTATTCGAATTATTCTCATTCATATTTGATGAAACAGATTATCATGTAAGTAATGTAAAAATTATTGTAGATATAGATGATCATGATGATAAATATATTGTTACACGAAAATCTTGTTGAGCGAAATCTAGATAAACAAAAGTGGGAGTAAAAGGTTCACGAGTTTTAGTTCCATTTGATATTTTTACATTACTATTTTATCAATCGATTTCAACTAAATAATCTATCTTTATCTTTATCTTAATCATCATTATAATTTCAAACAATTTCTTCATCATATTCATCTATTCTAATTGATGTTGTTAATCTTGAAACTCCTGTTAATGATTTGTTTATTATTTTGCAATGATAGAGATTTTAGTGAATGCATATTTACTAATGTTAAACTACCTCATATTGTGTGCAGTGTATATTATTGATTGTATTTTTAAAAAAGAACTTTTTCTAAGTGACAAATCTTAGAAAAGGATACGAGTCTTAGTTAAAAGTTTCAGTTTTTTTGTTTTCTTTAACAATAGAATTATAATAAACGTAAATTGAAAACAAAATGTTTGAAAAACTGATTCAGGCTAATGTTTTTCGAAAAGTTTTCTACGAAATTTTTCAATATGATTAAGAAGAACTTTGTTTATATAAGAAGGCTTTTATTTATTAAAAGAAAAAGGATCAAAAAAATAAAAGTTTTGATATATCATTGAAAAATAATAAAGACATTGAATGTTGCTATTCATTATTGAATACCATTATGAAGTCAAATTGTTGAATTATCAAGACTAAAAATATATTGAAAAAGAGTCTCATCAATCTGGAAATAGATGAAACGTACTACTTTTAAGAGTCAATTAATAATTAACATGATTAAAGTTCTTTCAATTAGTAATAAAAAAATTTATCCAATAAAAAAAGACATTTCTACGTCAAATAAAATATATATCTGTCAGCGTTCAATTTCGAATTTAGTGCAATCTCGATTTGGCCTAGGTCAATCTAAGCTGCTCACTTTGGACTAATCCAATCTTGGATCTCACATTGGTCTGATGTAGAATCAGACCATTCTAATATCGATGAGTGAAAACCAGTCCAATTTGAGGTTGGCCTGGATATCACTAGGCCAATCTTGAAGTCGCCTGTTATATTTAAATATTGACAACATAAAGTCAATTTTTTATTGTTGTTGTCGTAATGAATGACGGTTTATTTACAACTGGAACATCAAATACGTCTATGAAATCTAATCTATTAGCAAATATCGGGTTGGTGCAAAAGTCTCCGCCGATTTTTTTGAAAGTCTTTTAAAGCCATCTAGCGCTACTATCCAGGCGTGGTTTTCGCACATATGATACCGCCTGTGCAGTACTATAATGTGATATTAATGAATGTCCGATTTTATTTACATTCCATATTAAAATATGTCAGAGATTTCTATTCATATTCGACATTGCATTTTGTATGAGTTCCAACTGGGGAACAATGCAAGTGCTGCTGTGCACAATATATGTGCTGCACTTGGTGAAGGTGTTGTTGCTGATCGCACTTGTCGAGATTGGTTTAAAAGATTTCGGGAAGGTGATATGTCATTGGAAGATCGTCCAAGGTCTGGACGTCCTCTGGAAATTGATATTGAACAATTAAAAGTCCTGATCGAAGACAATCCACGATTAACTACCAGTGAATTATCAGCTATGCTTCTATGCGATCACTCCACCATCGATCGGCATTTACATGAAATTGGAAAAGTTAGTAAACTTGAAACATGGGTTCCACATCAACTAAGCTCGGACAATATACAGCAAAGAATCACCATATGCAATTCTTTGTTGACAAAACGCAACCGACACAAGTTTCTTCAACAGATTGTCACTGGTGATGAAAAGTGGGTCCTGTATGTCAACCATACACGCAAGCGTCAATGGGTCAATCCTGAAGATTTGCCTGAACCTGAACCAAAAAACGACCTGCATCCGAAAAAAATTATGCTGTCGATCTGGTGGGATTTCGAAGGTATTATCTACTGGGAACTTCTACCACCTAATACCACAGTCGACTCGAAGCTTTACTGCAAACAACTTGAGAATTTGAAAATTGCACTACAAGGAAATCGTCCAGAAAGACGAAAAGTTCGATTGCTTCACGATAATGCAAAACCTCATATCTCAAAAGTTACTCGCCAGAAGCTGGAAGAATTAGGGTGGGAGGTCTTACCTCATCCACCATATTCACCAGATCTGGCACCTTCTGATTATCATCTGTTCCGGTCGCTCCGCAATCACCTGGTGAAAAAGCATTTTGATGATCGACTACATCTAAAATCGGACCTCGAGAGTTTCTTTTCGTCTTTATCAAAGAAATTCTTTGAAGATGGCATTCTCGATTTGCCTAAAAGATGGGAGTATGTCATAGACAATAATGGTATATATGTTGTCGATTAGTGACATTTTGTTTCAATAAAATCATGAAACATTGAAAAGAAAAAAAATCGGCGGAGACTTTTGCACCAACCCGATAGAATTATTGACGGAAATCAACATCATGAAAGATGTTGATGAAGTCATGGTCAATGATTCGAATGATTATTCTTGCAAAGAAGAAGAAATATTTTATTCAAAAGTTTATGCTTATAAAGAAAAATTGATTAATTTAAACACAAGTTAGTTGAAAAAAAATTTCGATTATAACCGTGTCGAAATTATACGTTTGTGACAGTGCTAATGAATTTACTTGTTCATCTAAAGGTAGTTGTAAAACAAAACAGTGTACTCGTAAGAGGATTAGTGTATTTTGTTCTACAAAATGTTACAAAAATGGGCCTAGTTGTGTTAATTTAGGTTGTTAGAACAGAAATACTATTTCATTTCGTTTTTTTTGAATTTGGTGGAACTATTTTTTGTTATACTGCTGATTAAATGTTCTAATTTGTTGAAAATAATTTTTTTTATATGCTTTACCTGCATTTAAATATTATTTATAACTTATTTCGAGATTGAGCTAGTCGATTCTGAGATTGACCGTATAGATATTTCATTTTGATATTGATCTAGTCGAATATAAGATGGGCCTAGTGATATCCAGGCCAATCTCAGATTGGACTGGTTTTCACTTATCGATTCTAGAATGGCCTGAATTTACATTAGGCCAAGGTGAGATCTAAGATTGGACTAGTCCAAAGTGAGCATCCAAACTGAGAGTACGTCTAATCTTGCATTGGCCTAGGCGAATGTCGAATCCGATATTGAACGGACAATCAGTTAGACCGTTCTCCGATAAAACATGGAACACGTCCATTCTGAGCTTATTTTATTTTTGTGTGTATGAAAAAAAGCATATGAAACAGTAAAAAGTAAGAAAAAGTTTCACGTATGAGTTTCTATATTCGAATAATCTTGTTCATCATCCATTGATTTGCCTCTTGTCTCGGGTAAAACCATTGTTAACAAAAGAACGACCACTCCTAGAAATGATGACACGTAGAATGCTATTGATACGTATTTGTCGCTCACAGAAGTACTGATAACTGGCGCAATAATAGCTCCAAGGTGACTGAAAGTAATGAAAAGTCCATTTGCAGTACTTCGAATAGAAGTCTGAAAGAGTTCGGGTATGAATATCCAAGATACTGATATTGCGCCTGATATGGAATATTTTCCAAATTGAGCAACGAACACAGTAGCTAATGCACCATGTTTGCTAACAAATGGTATGATGAGAACGCAAACTGCTGTGAGACTCATCATAATGATGAATGTACCTTTACGACCGAGCCGTGTTACAACGAGAAAAGAACCGGTTATGTAACCAATAGCTTCAACGACAGCTCCAATGAGAACTCCAAGATATGGTGATATATTCATGAGTTCAAAGCCGTAGCTTATTTCGTAATAAAGCAAGTATGTTGTAAAACCAAGAAGATCAGTAATTAATACTTTAATAACGGTGGGTCTATGTAAAAAAAGCTGACGAACTTGTTTGGAAAATGACATTTTCGTTTCATTGTTAACTTCTGTGATCGATTGATTACGTAAGAATTTCTGATACGATGGATACCATTGTTCTTCAGTTCGTTTATTTCGCGTTGCAATTCGACGCAAAAGTGCTTCGAGTTCAGTATATTGTTGTTTGGCATAGAGATAAAGTGGCGTTTCCGGCATAAAATAGAGATAAGGTAAAACTAAACCAATAAAAATAGCATTGACCCATTTAAGCTTTTGCCAGTCAAGAGTAAGATAGGCAGAAAGAGTGATTATTGCTTCACCGATTGTATAAGCGACAAGTGCCGTATTTCCAACGAGACTCGTATGAGCCGATGATGTTATTTCGAGCATGAGAATAAAAGCCATACTGTAAGTCGAAATGGTAAGACCAGATACTAGTTGATTGAGCAGCAACAGGACGAATCTATCAATGTATTGAAATTATATACCTGAAAACATGTCGAAAGAAATCTACGAGAACGTTTATCATAATCACTTTTACTTTAATTACACAAGAAATGTGTGATCCAATTGCTTTTAGATATCGTAAATCGCTCTGATCAAATCTTAGGGATAACGGAATTTGCTTTGGTAAGAAAAGCTTCCAGTAAATATTTTTTTTTTCTTGATTATTAAAATCATATTCAACTTCATTTTAGTTTTCCTAAATTTTTTAAATGTATACTTCAGTGTAAAATATTCCGTCTCGAAATTTCAATGAAGATTTTGAAAATATATTTGATTCTAAAAAACTTCAAGTCTCAAAGTGATAGGTCCCAAAAGAAAGCAACAAAGATTCATTGATTGTCACTAAAAATATCTGAATTAGTCAACTTACTTGGCATTTACTGTCATTGGTATCCATTGCAAAAAGATTTGTGTAATGACACACAGTACGAACAGAAGAATAGTTGTTATAATGGTTGTTCTTTTTCGTCCAAACTTGTCACCTAAAGAACCGATCATAAGCAACGAGAAGCCACCTGTTTGCATTAATGTATTCAGCCAGCTTTTCTTTGGTTCACTATGACAAACAAGATTAGCTTCTTCAGTAAATGAATAACCAAAAACAGATCGATCGTATGCCCAACCATTCGGACAATTGATCAATGTTCGATGCTGATCGTTGGTCGTATAGCGCATACACTTGTCCCATTTGCCATCTGTTCCTTTCGGAATGTACTCATTGATAAGAGCTTCGTGCGTTTGATTTATCGGCTTATAATGCACATCGTTGGGCCATACCGACGGTGACAATCGACATCGATGGTTTACATCAGCTGCACCAAATACATAATAGAAAGCAACAATTCCTGCAGTCATCGAAATGAGATTCATAAAAAACAAATGTATGAGTTGAAATGGACCAAGATCACCACACAGGCGTATAATACTATCAAGTGATATTGGTTTTGTTGTTGAAGATGATTGTGTTGTCATGATATTGATTTGATTCATCTACAAAATACTTCACATTAATAAGGAGTACAATGATAAGAAATCTTTTTACTTACATTCAAGCTAAAAGCAACAGTATCGTAGTTAATATTAGCCATGTGGCTTTTTTATTTTGTTAAAACCGTTTGCTTTCTTCGTCAAATATCAATGGTAAATAGAGAGATAACGATACTCATGATCTTCGCTGTTTACTCATACTTCGTATTCTCAAGAGACAAAAATAACGAGTCGTTCTTTTTGTTCTTGGCAGCATCTGACGAAAATGAAAGACGTAACAATACATGCAGTTACCACGAAAATTATTAGTATGATTTTGTTTTCGATCAAAGATAATCAAAGCAGGAACTTTTTAAGATTTGTTGAATATCAAAAGAATCTTCATGTCTTCTAGTGTTTACACTATATAAACTAGGATTGTTGAATGAACCTATCTAAAATGATAGTTCAATCGTTGAAAATCATGCATGTTTTTTTTTTAAGCAAACAATTATTCGTATGCTATCAATCATGGTGAAAGTTTCATTCTTCATTGTTGGAAAATATTTAATAATAAAGTCATTAGATATAGAAAAGAACAATTCAAAACGTTTACTATTATTTTTTTGTGAGACTGAATATTCTTTTCTCATTTTTAACTGTTACTGATGTCATTCGCACATGTTCTTCGTCATTTCATTTTTTGAAATTGATTACATTCATTATTGAACTTTTCTCTATTATCTTAGATTATTGCGCTTGAGCGGGTGTGGTGTGGGTGTGGGTATAGCTTTTCTTTCACCCGCACCCGCACCCACACCCTCCCACACCCATACCCATCCAACTTGATATATTCAATCCCCTATATGAATTGTGACAAAGTATACATTGGAAAAACAGGTAGAATGAAGAAAATACGCATGAATGAACATAAAGCAAAAATAAAGCCATTATCGACAGACTCAAAACTGGTAGAACACATCCTTGAATATAAGCATAACTTTGCTTTTTCTAACACCAGAACACTAGCATGGGAAAGTGATTGGAAAAGACGGGTAATAAAGGAAAGCATCCTAACTAATAGAACTCTTGGTAAATCTATCAATGATATAAAGCACACTCTTAAAGTTGTCAGATAATATTTCTTACAACCCTCAATCTCGCTACTCTATATAGGAAAAAAATGTATATATATTAACAAAGTATAAACAACCGATACTGTATGATCGTATCACTATTTATATACTTAAATACACATTTGAAAGAAATAGAAGAACACTACTTAACTCAATCTCACTTTATCATCATATATCATTCATGACTCATTTCATTCAACTTCAGCCATCATTAATTTATAACATTAATAATGTCAGCTTCTATCTTAGTAAAAATTGTTATTCCATTCAACCTGATTATAAGTCTTCTATTCATATTGAGTTGTCTCTAATATTTGATTCACTATTTTTTTGACTCACATGACTTAGCTAAAAATACATCGTTAATTTTATTATTTATTAATAAATTATACATCTACCATATACTGTTATTTTACTTCATACTGTTCTTTGACTCATATGGTTAAGCCTAAACACATCACTCATATGATTCGACTAAAACATATCATTAATTTTATTGTATATTAACAAATTACGTTTTCATCTCGTATTGAAATTAAAGTATTATTTTATTGATACTATTCTTCGACTCATATGACTAAGCTTAAAAGCATCGTTAGTTTCATTATACACTAATATATAACATCTTCATCTTATATTAGAATTTAAACGTTATTTTATTATATTCAATAATACTATTCGACTCACAGGATTAAGCTTAAACATGACGTTAGCTTCTTATATATTAACAAAACTCACGCGACTAGGCTAAAACATATCGTTAGTTCTACCATATACGAATAATTTATATCTCTACTTTATATTGGAACTTAAATCTTATTCGATTCAATATTATTAGACTCATATGATTGAACTGGAATCTATATCATTAGTTTTTTTATATGTCAACGAATCACATCTTCATCTCATATTGCAACTTTAAAGTTATTTTATTTTTATTTTATTCGATACTAGCATTAGACTCATATAATACACATTAATAAATTATCTCTCTATCATATGCTCGAATTTAAGATGTTATTCTATTTGATCTGATTGTTTAAGATATCCTTACACTCAAACTGACATTAAAAATAGTGTTATGTTGTCGTATGTAATTCAATTCAACCGATAGAACTTAACCTACATCTTCTCTTAACTTGATGTACACCAACAATGTAGATTTATTTGTTGCATAGTCAGATATCAAAGAACTTTAAAACGTTTCTTGTCTTCTAGTTTGTTTTGGTTGTTTGTTTTCATGCTTTTTGTCTTTTGTTTCCACGTCTTGCTGTTTGATCATAAAAGGAAGACATGCTTCTGCTGTGAGAGATGCTTCATCCTAACACCAAGGTCGACACTCTCCACATTAACTTGAGCAATTACTCTTTTGAAATCAGACAAGAATAGTTAATCTTTCATTTTGCTCCTGATGATGTGACCAGAGTGGACACAAAAGCTCGAATGTAAATATTTTTCAGATGAAAAATTAATAAAAATGATTTTCACAGCAGTTATCTCGTTTCTTTTCTGTTCATTATTCAAATCATTAGTATATTTCTAAAAATCGATCTTTCTTATCAAAGCGTTCTGTGTGAGCATTCGCTGTTGATTCACTTTTGCTCGATTACTTGTGTTCCGAACTTGGCTACTAGAATAAAGTCAAACGGCATATACATGTAGTAAACATATGTATTGTAGTTATGAAACTCACTTTTAGCATGCATCGGTAATTGAGCGTGTGACTTGACAATGTAATCTTTTAATTCAGGCAATTCACGAATTCGTTGAAGTAACTCTTTCACATTCGTATATTTGTCGAGCAGTGTACGTCCACCATCGATTGAACAACAACAATCGATATAGTCAAATAACTGAAAATCAGCCACAGTGGGTGTATCACCTACAGCAAACTTGCTCTTGTGCTTGCCAAGATAAGCATTGAGTTGTTTTATTTCTTCGGTAACTGTTGTTTCAAGAAACTTTTTCCTTTCATTTTCCGAATCGCCATTTGGACCAACGCAGACCATACCAAATTTCATACGTAGATCATGAGCTTGTTCGCAGAGCATCATAATTAGGGCTTCCTCTTTTGGATTCTTGCCCATAAGATTATTTTGGCGACCGAGATAGTACAAAATAGCCTTCGACTGTGTGAGTTTGAAGTCACCATCGATCAGATAGGGTAAATTGGGAAAATCTAAATGAGCAATACGAGTTAATGCAAATAAACTTGTCAGTGAACTAACCCAAGTCGAGTTTAAACTTTTCACTAAGCCATTCATCGCGACTATATTCAGGAGCATCACCCATCTGATACATTTTGTCGGTATAAGGTGTTTTAGTATAGTGAAGAGTCAATCGTGATGGTTCAGCCAGACCACGAATATTCCAATAGCCGAACACGAGTTGATCTTTATCGATTGCGTCTTGAGCCATCTTGTTGCTTTTGTCGCTCTGTCGAAACAATCTAATGTAAGGAGTGATACAAAAAACGAGACATATTTGCAAAAGATTTGTTGATTCAGATGTTTTGCACTGTAAGAGGTTTGTTTTGACCTTCTTCTCATCTACTTTGCTTTATCTTACTATCTTTTACGTCTTTTGTTCTTTCTTCTCTTTCTACCTCTGACAAAAAAAGCATAGAAAAAAATCTGATTTTAATCGATTTTTTCTGACTAAAAATCAATTAGAATGGCACGATTTTTATCTGACTGTTAATCATAAACAATTGCTTATGCATTGAAAAATTCTCTAAAATCGTGACGTTTTAATCAATTTTTAATCAGAAAAAAATTGATTACAATCAGACTTTTTTGTTGCTCTTTCATAGGCAAAGCTTTTGTGATAAATCTCAAGCAGAAAATAAAAAACATAAGATGGGTGCAACGATCGCTCGAAAATGAAATATTTATTTTTTTTGTTCGTTCTATTTCGTTTTCGGGCCCCTCGAGAGCCATCGAATTCCTACCATTCGAGAATTGTCCTGTCGGAGACTGTTGGAGGTTCCACCTCAGATATATTCTATTCTCTCTTCTTTACCTTCCCTAGAAATTTCTTCTCAGGTCATCTCTCTTTGATGTTATGTATACATATATTCGTTCGTTTCTTTATTTTTTATCTGTGTTTTCAACCCTTCATCTCGTTAGTCGATATATGTATATGTTTGTGCTCTAAGTTCGGATATTTGTAGATATATATGTGTGTGAGGACATTTTTCGATGTGAAATAAAATAAAGAAAAAATCGAACATCAGCCCCTATAGGGACCCATGTTCGACTGCTCGAAGAGTTTTCAATCCGTTGATACTTAGCGAAGTTTCCAATACTCGAGCAAAACAGAGATTTCAGAAGAACCGTATTGAGCACTCCAGTAGAAACAAATCGAGTATAAAAGCAGTTTCAAGTGATTAAATTAACTTTTAAGCTTGTGAAATTTCTTTAAAAACAGATTTGCAAATGCCTCCTTCATTAGACTATCTGAGAAGAGTGATCTATATTGCACTCATTTTGTTCTAAATTTCATAACTTTCTAGAAAGTAGTTGACATAAAATGATGGAAAACGACAAATAAGAACAAAATCTTTACGAATTTTTGTTATGAGTCTTTGGAAAAAGATTTAATATTAATTTTATAACGTATTTCAAAACTTAATCATTTATCAAATGCTATATTTATCAATTAAATTCCTTATATAGCATTTGAAATTCACGGAAAAGCCAATTCGTTAGTTAGAGAGGTGAAAAATGTGTCATGTTTTTGATTTAGACTTTTGAAAATTAATTTTTCAAAGCTCTTAGCTAATATTAAAATTCGAGTGCTATCAGGAGTTAAAAATTTACGTTTGCAAAAAATTTATTAAATCCAAAATAAAGAATCTGAAAAACTAAAGTCCATTTTTAATAAATAAAAATTTGGAACTTACATTTAAAAACAAACTTAAATTTCGTAAATTTGAACTTTAAATAATTTTACAGAAAAATAACATACATAAGTACTATCTATTTACGAATTTAACAGATAAACTTCATAGAAGAGAAACAGTTATATATAGGGTATGGGTGTGGGTGGGTGGGTGGGGTGTGTGTGGGTATGGGTGTGGGGTGTGGGTGTGGGGTGTGGGTGTGGGTGTGGGGTGTGGGTGTGGATGTGGGTGTAGGTGTGGGTGTGGGTGTGGGTATGGGTGTGCGGTGTGGGTGTGGGTGTAGCAGTAACCGTTAGTAGATCAACACCCACACCCCTATTTGATTTGCTTTCAAATATATCCATTATAGGAGTGAGTGTAGTTGAACTTGAAGATTCCAAACCACACCCACACCCCACCCTCAAAGAAAAAAAAGCGATAATAACATGCAAAAAAAATTAAATATACTAAATAATGAAACAGTAGATCAAGATTATGAATTTCTTCAAGCAAAACATATTCATAATATATGATTTTGTACACTTTCATCAACTGAACAAAACTATTTTACGTTGAGGGCGGCAATTTTCCATCGAAATTAAATTGAATAGCTTCATTGACTTTAAAACTGATATTGAGGCAAGTCTCCTCATCTCCCTCAAAAATTGATCTTGGACTACGTATATTCAAACTGCATGAAATATTCATAAACAACTCCAACATAATTCTTCGAACACGTATTCTATTTTCTTCTCTTAAATAGCGCTATCAATGCATTATAGTACAGAGCTACCTAATCACCTCAGTGACAAAAGATGAAACTAATTGTGGCATCTCTTTATCAATGCTCATCCTCATTCATAGTTTTTCTTTCAGTCGCGATACAACTAATTAAAAGCTGTAATTTCAGACCAGTGTGACCAAAATCAGAATGGTCATAGTGGACTTTTGAATAACAGAAAAAGCCAAGTCTTGCTGGAAAAATCAGATAGAGGCACTACAGTCAATATGAAAATAAATTATATAAATATATCTCCAGTTCTCTATCACCTAAAGCGATGTACTTTCCACCATTTGCGTTCTCAGAGAGTAATATACAAGTTCGCAAAGATTGCGTCATAGACGCCACAACTTTTCTATATCATGGTATACTCTTTGTCATATATTCCAAGTTTTGACTAGATTTCAATCCGATTACTCCAGCTTATTGTCATTCTGGATGTGTTGTTTGGTTCTTACAAAACCAATAAGGGCATGTTTTCAGTGCACAAATATTATTAGAATTGAAGCTTGTGAAATATCTAGAAAAATAAGATGAAAAATAGTTGATTGTGATAGAAGAAAAACTAACTAGCCCAGAATGTTCGATGGTGATCATAAAAACTTGTGAAAAATACAGAAAAAGTAAAGTAGTAATATAATAGAGAATAATAGAACAGAAAACAAGCTGTTTGATAGTGTGCAATGATTATAATAATATATGATAAGAATGCCTGTTGTTTTTTTTTTTGGTTTGAATGTTCATTTGCATTATGTTTCCTAGAAGAAAAAAATGAATAGAGTTAGGTCAGTATCATAAAGTACTCGAAATGATAATTTCCAAGAAGAATGTATGAATGATAGAATAAAATATCATTGACATTCTCTTCATGAATTATCATTGAGACACTATATTACTAAAACATACTTGATATATTGCAAAGATCAACATCAACGCCCAACATAACTAGCACAATTAGCCCAAGGACAACAAGGACGATCACCACAACACTTAGCATCATTACCATTAAGACAACAAGCATGCAGCATAAGCAATATTACACAATCCTCGTTTCTGTGGCACTAGCTGTTTCAGACTGCTGCTTGCACTGCAGTACGTTACAAATAATGTTATGATTAGAACCATGAAAATCATTGTTTTGATTTTGATCATTTTGTGCCTGTGAATTGTGAAAGAAATTTCGATAGATAGAATAGCTATAGATCGGAGGACCGAGATATTAAGTGAAATAAAACACTAATCAAGCAGTAAAAGTAAAAACATTTTTTTTCTGCCTGATACACTCACAATGTTGGTTAAGTTTTCGTATAGACATGTCATCGTTATCTAATTATCAGCAAAACAGATGAATGACTGATTTCTTTTGTGCAGAGACAATGCTAACTAGGTTCTTTTCACGCTTCGTTTTAAAACAAGAAGAGCTGATCGATATTAGAGAATGTAATGCAAAGTGTTTCTCTTAGCTATAGACAAACTTCTTTGTGCTGAACCAGTTCGTTTTCGTCATCTATCATTAAAATGTGAAACAGTTTTAGATGCGAAAATGATTTGTATGATTGATAAAAGGGACGTCTTACGTTTCTAACACAATCGAAAAACTCGATAGTATTCACATTAAATCTAAGAAATCGTGAACAATATTTTTGTAAAAAAAAACTAGTTTCAAAAGAAATTTTCACTGGTGAAGCAGGACTAATTAAATAAAGGCAAGATGAGCTTATTTATTTCCAGAAATCTGTAGTTCAGTAGTCCAAAGTTTGAAAAGTTTATCATCAACTCATTTGAAAGAGTACACGAAAAAAGGTACTACGGATATTTTTGAAAACGTTATTATTATTCCTTCAGTTACATCATAAGCCTTAAAAAGTGATTTTCATCAATAGTATATTTGCAGCTAAAAGTTTTGTTTTTAGTTTTGAATGAATTATCATATATACAAATTAAAAGATTTCAGAAATTTGAAAATCCACAACAGAATACTTTTGCTAAGGAGGAAACAGTTGATTTGATAGTTTAATAATATGGAAAGTTGTTTTATGAAGGTGATAAATCACTTTCCAAACTACAAAATCATTTCTGAAATCAACAAATTAGTTATTTTTTTTATTTTCTTTAGCAGGTTAGAAACAACATTAAAATTTATCTAACTTCTTACCTGTTACGATCGTAAAAAAATGTTGTTTGCAATAGCTGTCGTAGAATAATTTGATTTTATAGTCTAGATTGCTGCTCGGTATCTATATATAAATTGACGAAGCTTCGAGAAGAAAAATGTCACATGTTTATTTCGTTGTATTAGGACAAATGGCAAAAAAAAAATTTTTGCCTACTTTATGCCAACTGCTTTTTCATCCCACATCAACAGATTCACTGTTTGACGAAAAAAGCAGTGGAGTAAGCAGATCATTTCTGTTCTTGTTTTTATGTGCAGAATTGGAATACCATTGAGTGCTACGTATCACATTTTGGCACAATTTTGAGAGGGAAGGTGAGACAATTACCATAATACATAAAATGTATTTCACTTTTATTGATGAAGATTATCAAGAGGCAAGTTAGATGTCATAATTGATTGATAATCCACTACGAATTCGATAGGTTGTTGTTCGATGTTTTTAAAATGCAACTTTTAAACCATTACTGTCTGTGATTTTGTTTGCGATTAATGAACCTTCACAGATAGCTGAATTCAAGAGAACAAGTGCGGATCGTTTGCTATTAATTCGTTTGACTATTGGACTTGTATCAGTCGCCTAGATGATTCTAGAGGGAAAATTTGGTTAAAATGGAAGTAGCAGAAATAAAGGAAATATGACATACTTTAAGACTTTCAAGTTGTTTAAATCTTTCTTTTTGATATGAATAGCCCTTTTCTTCGAAATGATCCCAACCAACTTTATCATAAATAGAATAACGAGCCAACTCATTACCATCATCGAACTGTCATTGTTTATTAAGCGAGGGTCCGTGAGAGAATCAACAACATAAATAAACACTGGCATTTGAAAGTTGTTTTTTTTTTAAATGAGTTAGACCATTCGAAAGCTCGTAGAAAGTTATGTTTAAAACCAAATTTTTAGCTCTTTCTGAAAACTCCATCACAATATATGAAGGGATCTTTGAAATAACCGTCGAGTCCTCCTTTATTAATTTCTGAAAATTTTGATGAGTTGCAGAGAATTCTGTGTAACATTTTAGGTATTGAAGACTGGTTTCTTAATATTAAATAAAGTAACTTGAGGGTGTGGGTGTCGGTGTGGATCTTCTCTTCACCCACATCCTCACATTGTTTGAACCTCGACTGAAATTGACAGAGGATTTTCGAGTAACAATTGCTGCCCTGTCTTGTTGTTATGGGAGTTGTAAAACAACCAAATCATAGATTCGAAATTTCATCTTCGATCAGTTCAGATAAACCTTTATCAACGAGATTTTGCTTGGTAATCATATTTTTAACTACAACATCGATTTTTCGCTTCATAAGAACACTTTTTTCTATTTTTAAATTCTCAAAAGTTTTCTTTTTCGTTGTTTGAAAATTTTCTTTGAGTCTGAGAGTTCAACTAAGCGAATCTTTAACATTTAGGTGGAGTAGCTCAATAACTGATTATGGTCAACAGTTTTAACATTGAAAAGATCTATCAAGAAGGTTATAATAGCGAAAACGAAGCAGGTATTTCTTTAGTAATCTCGTTTTCAGCTAAGGAAAGCGAATTTTGGCAATTCAGTAGAAAATGATACTGATAAAGTGAATAAATTGAACAAATGGTTCAAAACAGTATCTGATAATCCAGTGATTACATGAATAACAATGAAGAGAAATTGACAGAATTACTCATAAAAGAACGATTTCCATCGGATTTGTTGATCGAAAACAAATCAAGACTCATAGAACAAGTATATTCGAAATTTGATGGTAATCAAGCTACAGCTAAATATGTCAACGATTGTACAAATTCATGTCGTAACCAATGTATACCTACTGGTTACTTTGAGTTTGGTTTGTGCCAATATAATCCAGGTGTCACTGTACATGACTGTTCAGTGAGACAAATTTAGTATAAGAATGTATTATAATTTCAGATATTCAAGAATTCGAAATAAATTGCAGATCTTTTTCACTATAAAACTGATTTAAAACAAAATAAAAGCCATTTATTTTTGATAAACTTCATATTGATGCAATCGAAATACTCAACAATTCCATTTAACAAGAATATTGAATATGGAAACTTCTGATTGAGCATCAAGATGAAGATGTCATTGAGTCTGTAGAAGATAATTTCCATAATCAAAAACTGATAGAAACAAGAAGAAAATTAATCTAATGCTCTCATATTTTCTTCAAATCTTCGATTGATACAAACGTATAAGAATGCAGTATTCTTTTATGAGTAAAATCAGTCAAAATAGGGCAAAGTCGAAGTTGAGTTGCGACAGTTACGATTAGTGACGAATCTTGACCTTCAACTGGTGAAAAATGATGTTTACTATTTATATTCACAGTTGTGAAAACCAGCAAAATCTGTCTATCTCTACATCACGACGATTTATCTGTTTTGTGTTCAAAAGAAAACAGAAAAATTGGAGTTTTCTCCTATACAATAGATAGCCAAAGCGGTCTTTTACTACAGAAAGAACTCAAAATATTAAGACTAGTAGGATGAGACACGTGGCCATTTTTTTTTCTTCCTCTCGTTTTTCGTTTTTCTCTCGTAATTTAGTCAGAAAGAAAGAAAAAAAGGTATATTTTTATTCACATATTATCATACGCTCATAATATATAGTTATTTCATAACGATTGCCATTTTAATGTCGCATTTTCCACTATCATCACTTCTCACCTTACCAATCGAAATATTTCATCAAATTTTCGATTATCTTGATGCACAAACAATAATATTATCGCTTAGTCGTACATGTCGACAATTGCAAGTAGCTGCTAACAGTTATATTCGATATGTTTTCAATTTTAAATTCATTTCAAAGTTGGATTTTCAACTTTTATGTCTTCGAATTGATCCTCGAAATGTTATCTCGTTAACCCTCTTTCGTCATGATGAAATAGTTAATCAAGTTCAACTATTTTTATCAACTGTGAAAAACAAATATTTCCATCGACTTCATTCACTCACTTTAGTGAATATAGAAGAATGTGATTTGAATCGTATTTTTCGACATGTGAATATTGATTCACTCATTTCATTATCAATCAAAATTGGAGAGATTTCTGAAGGGTACAAAGAGAATACAGCGAAACTTCTCTCATCCATTGTTCAACAAGTCAATCTTCGTCATTTCGAATTGGAAATTGATGAGAGTCGAATAATAACAATGTCGTGGCCCGTCGAATGTACAATTCAACAATTGAGACTCAGCACTACTCTTACTGTTTATCCATCTTCCACCATCTTTAATTGCTCAACACATTTTCGACAATTAACTTCGTTAGCAATAGAAAATCTACGAACAAATATGGATAATATTGAATTATTTTTCTCCCAGACGCCTTCATTGATCTACCTCAAGTTGATTGGTAAAGAAAATTTCATGAACGGCCATCGATGGGAACAAATCATTCAGACAAAATTACCTCTATTGAAAAAATTCGAATTCTTTTTTGTCCGATATCGAAATGCACTACCTACTGCTTTAGAAAATCAATCCATAATTGCATCATTTCAAACATCTTTTTGGATCGAATATAAAAAATGGTTAGTTAATTTTGAGTTAAGCACAGACTGGATATTTGTAATCAAGGTCTATTCACTACCCGTTTGCGTCTCTCATCTGAATTATGAATATGCATCAGGGCAAGTGTCTCAATTGGCCATGACTTCAATCATTAGTAATAATGCATCAATCATGGACAATATTACTACAGTTCAGATGAACTTGGCTAACATAACACCGATTATCATTCAACAAAACGTAATATGAGTCATATAATTTTTTTAAACCAGATATACCCTTGAATATCACAAATATTTTCAAATAGTGTAGAAGATAGAATAGTTATCTTAGAAATTAACTCTACGGTTTTGTAAGAGTTGACTAATTTTTGACATTCATCACTACGTCTTCACCAATGCTTTAACTTTATTTCAAATGTTTCTTTATATTAAAAAACCTTCGTTGAGGAAAAAAGCTTTGTTGACATGTACAACATGTTCTTCACTCTATGGTAACAAATATTGCCAACAATACAAACAAAAGTTTTAGAGAAAGTCAATTCTCTCCCTATATCGTATTCACTGTGATAGACATATCGATACAGTGATTCTAATTTTTCGACTCCGAGTTAATGCAAAATTCGATAAATTCATTCTTTCTTGTATATGAAAGATGGAGCATCATTTCTTTACATATGAAAAATAGCTTGATTGAGAACAACTTAAAAAATTGTTTTCGAAATAAATAGACGTTTTAGCAAATAGTTCTCGAAGTAGCATTAGCAATTAACTTGATTATTTTGTGAGTGTTAACAGAACATTAGGATATCATTTCTATATGTTGGAATTAAAATTCTAAAATGACTCTGTCTTTCTATTGCTAGATAGACACTATTCATCAACCCGTATTGCGTAAAGTGGAAAATCTCGCGCTCGAATTCAACAGCAAACGACCTTCGAATTGGATTTCTTTTCTTTCGACACTTATCGATCTATCAACAGTAGTTCAAATCAAATTAAGAAGCACATTGATTCGTAAAGCCGATTCAGATATGTTGTCTGATGTCACCAGTCTGTTGCAACAAACATCTAGTCTATCATTACTGGATATATGTTGCGATTTTTCCGTAGGAAAATCAAGATTAACTGTGGACAAAATCTGTCCTTTGGTATCTTCCCATGTCAAACATTTTGCAGCTTCAATTCAAAGTATAGATGATGTTCATCTCATTCTGGAGCGATTTGAGCAGTTATTAAGTGTGAAATTCTTTTTTGATTATACGCCATTTTCGAGTGTTATCACCGAATGGCTTCAACAAAACAGAAACGGTTATTCATGTCGAGTAGACAGTCTTTGTGCTCACATCTGGCTTGGTCACAATACCATTCACTCAAAAGAAATTCATACTTCTAATAAACGGATCAAAGTGATGGACAATCGTTATAATTAATAATTTATTTAAAATTTTTTATCATTTGAAATCGATTCTTCATTTCAAGAAAAATAAACAGATTAGAATTAACTCATAAGATCCAGCTATTTTGTTAACAAGTCATTTCTTCAGACATCTTCGGTGAACTTCCGAATGTTAGAATAAAGGAAAATAAATATTTTAAAAGCTTCATTTTTGATGCCACAGTGTCTCCAAAGATGCACGATAAATGTGCAGAAGAAGAACACAAGAATGATTTCTCATTTCGAATATCTCTGAACGAAAAAGAAACTTTATATTTCCATGTATAGAACAGCAATAAAAGAAAAAAAGCTTATTTTCTCTTGACCAAAGAAGATTAGGGTTTAGATATTTGTCGCGCATGAATTGGAAATATAAATGAATTTTAATGTAGGGCAAAACAATCGGCCGAAAAAAAGGATTTATTCCATGACAATCTGATGAGAAGAGTGATACAATAAATTGTAGGCATGGCCTTTTCAATCTGAGGAACACATTTAAGTCTTCCAATAGACGTTGATATGCTCTCATAATTAGTATTTGTTGAAAAAAATATCTACTTGCTTTTGCATTTTATTATTATTTTTATATTCATTAGAGCGCGTTTTCATCCTTGAATGCTCTTCAGTATCAGTAGATCTCAATAATAAATAAAAGACGTTTTTATTATTGAAACACTTATTTCGTAATGGACTACTAATTTCTTATTCTCGAGAAAAATGTTAAAGTGAATTATTTTCCACCCAATTAGATATTTCCAATTTTAAATGAGAAAAGATACTGACAAAAATGCTTCTCTTCAGTGTTTTGTTAACAATGTAAATCATTTTGCTACATAAGGGAATCAGATAACAATGTCGTCGCCGAGAGAAAGACAGGAGTAAAGAAGAGAACGTTGTTTAGAGAAGGAAAAGATCGATTTGATTCATATATGTTTAACAATGGCAAAGAAAGGTACAACGTTCCATTTCGTTTCTTCGATATAAGAAAACGGCTTGATTACCAAAAGAAGTACCGATCAGTCAACTCGATGGCAAGACTCTCGCTCTCTATTTCTCGTTAGTAATGGGTGTGAGTGTGGGTGTGGATGTCCATGTGAGATGGATACACGCCCACACCCGCACCCACACCCTTCTTGCACATTGACAATGCTCATCAGATCTTACATTGACAACTCATCATTTGTTTTGATCGCTTCAAAATCATCTATAGAACCAATTCGATTCCGACTTCACTCTCTGTTTTTTGAAACATACCAGCTAGTTTCTACAATTCTAAGATCGAACAATTGCCAGAAGATGAACGAACATTATGGAAAATCATGACGATCATGTTACATATCTTTGTCATAAAATAAATTTAGTGTTAAACAAAAGAAAACTTGCAGATCTTATCTTCCAACTCAATGCATTATACACATATTTATTTAGATAAGATAAATTTATTTCATGGATTGCTACATGTCACACATACTCATTTACCTTTCTTTTTAATTACTTGAATATTTTTCTTTTTTTATTCTCCAAATATTTGAAAAACACGTATTTCTGCATTTGGAAAATATTCTTATGAAGAATTTGAACGTTTTAGTTCACCGTATAAGTATAATTTATCTATTTTGGCACAATTAATTCATGTAGCATCTCTGGTGAAATTGTGTGTCACTCGTTGTAAAGATTCATATCTGGCATAAAGAATAATATTATTTGGCAAACACGCTTTAGTATCAAATAGAAATTCTTCTATATAATCATTATAAACATTGATAATACGAAGATCGCTAAGAAAAAACTATTCAATAACAGATAAATTCTGATTATCATTGCTTGATTCATAAGATTGTTTACGATTTTGTGATTTATGATTAATCATAGATAACTGTTCCATATATGGAAATGATTGAACAATTCGAAAAAAAAATTCATGTTCAAAAGGATATTCATCGTATAATGACACCATACGAACATGTTTAAATAGTCCACCTGAAAAATTATTTGTAATATCATCATAATATGGCATAAAAGATGGATATGAATAAATATGACATCGAGTTTGTTTTGCCTCTGAAAAATAATCAACATAAGAAATAATTTCATTATTTGTAAAGTCAATGAATGTGCGTTGAACATCTTCTGTCGATGGCAAATTCATTTCATTATGAATATATATTAATGAACTAATGTAAAATGTGAATTGATTTAAGCGTAATATACGATTAATAATGTGTCTCTTCAAATGGTTTCCATCAATAAATGTCTCATGGAAACAGACTATAAAACATAAACCAAGTACCTCTAGATTTGACATTCGATATAGTTAGTAATGGTAGGATTCTTTCCTTGTAATTCAAAGTTCCGTAATTACAGAACAGATAAAAACACCTTAGATTTGGCAAATCGCCCGAAAAAAAACAACATTTGTTATTTGGCAATATAGAGTTATTTCTTGCAAAACTAATCTGATTTTTAATTTTTCGTGGACAATGAGTATAGAGAGTATGAAGTTCATTAAAACGACCGTTGAGAAGATAAAAACAATCATTGAAACATTGTACTCTGATATTTAATATCAAAACAGTTGAAGAATGAATAGTGTAAAGTAAGGAATCATTAAAATTTAATCGAACAGGACTTCTATATGATGATTCATATGATGTTAAAACCATCAAACGGGTGAAAACATTGAAGATGTAATTACATATGTTTCCCACTGACAATAGCATCTCATCATAATCATCATTTTTATCTATTGTAATTAAAAGTATTGTAATCTGATTTTTGAAAATACGAGATGAAAGAGTTTCATTTAAATGCATATAAACAGTATTAGTTAGAAAAAATGCCTATGAACATAATATCAATATATTTTCAAATGTGATCTAGTTACCTATATGAATAAGTTTGATAAATCTTACTTTTCTTTAGAATAAAAATGATTGAATCGAATTGTCTTACCAGTAAAAAGACATCGAGCTGATTCTTCATTAATATAAGTTAGGATAATGAGCAGTACGTAAAACATTTTTCATCAATGATAATTCAAGATCAAGTTATTTGATTTTATGACGAATTTCAGGTAAAATTTGTAAACAAAATCGATTAAAGAGCATATCATAAGAAATTAGATCAATAAAATCAAACGACTTGATAAAAATTGAATCTTGAATAATCTGATTTAGTCATTGATTGACATCTTGTAAAGAATAAAGTATATATTAACATTATTGAGTTTTTTGAAAATAATCATAAGAATTTCATCAGGTAATTCATTTATCGACTGTTTTCAAATTATGAAAAGTCAATCTTTATATGCATATACTGAACTTCTTTATTTGATCGATGTTGTCAATACAAAAAAAGAAAGTTCTCTGATCATGTAGGAAAATCAATTTCAAGGTTTAAGAATAGACTCTAAAATATGAAAATTGATTTGAAATTTCGTATTCAGCTGCAAGAGTATTTTTTTTTCTTTATATATTCGTATTTCGACACTTTGTTAACGATAAGTATATCGTTTTTTTTTGAAAAACTATTGAAAAAGATTCTAGAGTATCATAACTGATCTAGAAATGGTATCATATAGCTTTCAAAAGTGTTATTTTGTTAGATCACATTAGTTATAATGCTAGTTTTTTTTCTTCGTAAGATTTTCATTCAACCAAAACTCTCAAGAGTAAATTTTTCAGAACATGTAAAAATCCATGCATTGTTAGTGTGCTAAGTCAGATTCGAATCGAATAATTTTGCCAATATACGTATCATATTATACCGAAGATAAAACAACAAGAAGAACATGAGTGGTGAAGTTTTGAAAGTTTGTTGAATTTTCTTGAAGTCTTCAAGTATGAAAATAAACCAGTTTTTTCTTAATCATTCCATATGTTTATGATAAAATGAAGATATATGATGAATATACATATGTTGATGTCTTATTTTCTTGAATTTTCTAAATACTTTCTTGTTCTTTTGTTATATACATATATAGATATATAGATATATGTGCAAACTTGAAGAGTTTCATACTGACTAATGTTCTTAGTGACTTTTAAGATCTTTTTGTTTGTTTATTATTATTATTATTATATGTTAGAGGAATTAAGCAAACATAGAATTGACAAATCTTCGTCTCATTTATTATTATTATTGCTAGATTCGATTAAATATGTTCATATCAGTTTGTTGATTAAATATAAATAATGAAATTATATTCTTATGCTAGATCAATCATTCGAGAAACGAAGTTCTTTTAGTGAAAAGATTAGTTATTTCAAATCGTGATTGGAATTCTTGAATATCTGTTCAAATATGAGCACTAATACTTGGCAAAATTGAAAAAGAAATATTTTCTAGATTTTTCATTATATTATAAATTGTTGAAGTAAAGAAAAATTGAATCAGATTAAAAAGAACAAGTCATATTTTGCAAATATCATAATTAATGTGAATCTCTTTCTTAAGTATAATATTCACTATCAAGTTGTATGATTATATCATTAGCAAGGAAATATTTTAAAATGTTACTGATTGATCAAACTTAGATTTTGTCCATAAATAACATTTGATGAGACTGGAAGAAGTCTAGAAAGATTTGTTCTCGAATCATGACCATTTTACTGATAGTGGTGTGAGCAGAAAAAAAGAGTTATAGAGGAAGAGTTCAACCATTTGTCAAGAGGCTCAACGTCTTCTGAAGGAAGAGAAGGAAAGAACCAAGTCTTTGATTTCTAGGCTCTATTTACTTGTACAACTATTTACTGGATTCTCTATTTCTAGCAAAGCATATATAGAATAATTGAATTCTAGATGAATTACTATATGAACATTTGTCTATATATATATAGATCGATCTTGTAGTCATTAGATAGTTCTTTAAATTTCAGTCCAAAAGAATATTTTGTTCTTGACATATGAAATATTGAAATGTACTTCATTTTCTCAACTTTTGTTGTCATACATGATTCATTTTGGATATGTTACATTTCAAAAACGAATACATTTTTCTGACTAAAGCGTTTCGAACTATCTCATGGTTATAAGATCAATCTACAAACAAAAGTTCAAATGAAGATTGTGTAATTGGATTATTTCATAAATATCTTGCTAGAAACCAGAGAACGTCACAGGACGGTTTTTTTCGTCCTGCCCTGCATTTTTGCAGGACATTATCAAACCATGTCCTGCTTTTCAGGACGGATTGCAGGACATAAAAACCTTCGTCCTGGCAGGACACACTTGCAGGACAAAAATTCGTCCTGCGTCCTGCCTGCAGGACGAATTTTTGTCCTGCAAGCTTCAAAAAGGTAAAATATTATCTAAATATGAGATATGATGTCAAGCATTCTACAAGTACTCTTTATAGAAGTCATTTATAATGATCCTGTTAATTAATCTAATCACACGCTTTCTGGTAGACATGAAATGAAATGAAAAAAAAGTACTAGATATTCGTAAGAATAAAAGGAATCAGAAGATAATCACGATGACAAAGGATTTATAATCTTATTGATACTGAAGATGAGATACAACATCAAAGATGAAAGTATTGTTTACATGAAGAAACATAATATAATTTTATTAGAAAATCTCAAGACAAGTTTTTCAACAGAAATGAAATGAACAGAGAATAATACTGAGATCTATAAGATCAACAAATCAATAGCAGAAGGAACACTAAGATACAAAGTTCGCACTGCAATGAAAATTCACAGATAAATATAAGCTTCTTTTTTACTTCTTGTTTTTGAATTTCTCGTACGAACGAATAAATAATATATGATCAGTTTGACTTGGTGATAAACGTGTTCGTCTTTGAGTAACTCTTAATCCAGCGGAACTAAATAACTTTTCCACTGATGCACTAATTGCTGGTATAGTATGTATTTTTCTTGCTACTATTAACAAAAGCAGGAATTACGTCTAAGAAGTGTTGATTATATTACATTTTTCATGTTATAACTGTTCATCGCTCTACAATTAATAACTAATCACTTTATAGAAATCGCTATGAATCTCAAAATCTTTGTACAACTGATTTATTTCTGTTCTTTGCTTTCAATGCTATCCTGCAGGACTAATAAATCATCCTGCAGGTCCTTCATATAAAAAAGGTTCTCCTGCTCCTGCACTGCCCTGCGAATTGCAGGAATAAATTCCAAAAATGCAGGGCAGGACCTGCATCCTGCAGGCAGGGCGATGCAGGACCTGCAGGACGCAGGTTCTGTGACGTTCTCTGCTAGAAACCGATAATTTAATAAAATGATCATAATGTGAGAATATTATCGTATAGGGACGAATCCTTTCACAGTTCTTCTATTCTCATGAACTCGTACTTGTTGAACAAAATCCGACAATACATTCCATGAAAAGATATAATCTTTTTCTTGAACAAGTTTTTCATGCATATCAGATGTTATTATACTTGAAAGTGTTCCAGTAGATGAAACTTTGTTTTTTTTTCTCTTTCTAGTAGCAAAAACCTTTGATAGAAGTAATTTATTTGGTAATGTATACTATTTTTTAATTGTATCTTTTTATCAAATGACTCAAGATTAATATTCAGTAATAGACATCAGATCGATATCGAGAGCAGTGTACTTTTATAAAAGAATTTCGAATCGCATAATAATCCTTATATTGCTTTGTTGTATAGATAATTTAGACCGTAAAAAGTTTAGTGCCAATTGAAGTAATGCATTATTAAGTTATTCTTATTCATCATTATTCAATATATGTACATTATGTGACAGAATATTGAGTATTTCACATAATTCTAGAAAAAGAATCGTATCAACATGAACAGGTACAAGTGTTGTAGATCGAAAAGTATCAGTGTCTATTTGAGTCGATATCATTCCCATACTTTCTATTTGTAATATCATTTGATGAAGACTTTTCATTAATTAATTTCGATGTGGTTCATTCAAATAATGATTTGGTATTTTACAACGATGAATCTATAGAAAATAATGTCAAATGAATTAGTCTCAATCATTTAATGTATATACTTGTTCATAACAACAAAAACCTTTCAATAAACAGTTCACAATGATTTTTCAACATTTCGATATTTTATGTTCATTAAGATTTTCAACTGAAACGAATTGTTCGTGATAATATTCACATTTTGGATTTCGATGAATTTGATCGAGATGTTCCTTTAGAAGAAAAGAATCTAACGCTCAGAAAAAAGATGACTATAAAATACTTTACTTGGTAATTTGGTAATATTCCAACCCAATGAAACAAATAACATGCGATAGGTAATGATTGCATGTCCATGTTAAAACCTCGATCAATCATCATCTGAAAACAGCGGACATTGATATTACACGGAAATAAAATGAATATTTTACTTGGTATTGTGATGTTTTTGTTAAATATTGTGGACATTTGATTATCGTTCTTAAAACAATAATAAACAATGTATGAATAATTTTAATAATGAAACTTTTACCTATGTTGGAATTCATGACATGATTGACATTGTCGATCACTACAACAAGTTAGGTGAATTGGGTCTTGTAATATAAATGGAAGTATTGAAGAAACTTTTACTCTATTTTTTAATATTTCATAAACTTTCAAATAGTAGCATGATAATTAAACTTCGATAAGAGCTGTATGTAAGGAAAAATTGCTAGAAGATGGAAGGCCGCGGTTTTTTTTTCATTGAAAATAGGAAAAACAAGGCATAGGCGAGAGAGAATGCTTATTTTTTCGGTTGATAAAGCTACACCTACTACCCATCAATCTCATTCACACGTACACCTACATCTCACTCACCTAACATCCATACTCTCATATCCATACCTCTACATATTTTTGTTCAACGGCAAAAGCAACGACTTTTAGCATAAAAACAAAGTGAACACCCATAAGAGGTCGTGGATGTGGGAGAGGTTAAAAGTCTTTGAAGCGACAATCTGCACTAACACACAAACAACCACGTTGACATTCATCTCACACTCATGCTTCTTCTGAGGTAAAAAAACGAAAATATGTTACTACGATTCTAAGACAAAAAACAAAATTTCATAATTTATTTTCCTGTTTATGTATGAAGATAATATAGTCCGATCGATATATGTTTTTTTACCTTATTTTACTCTGATATAAACATTTAAAGGATTTAGTTGATCAGATAGCCTTCAATAAAAATGTCAAGAAACATTCGTTTTGTAATTTCAATCGATCTCTCTTAATAGATGGACGGTTCAAACATTGTCGAATTCGTATGCATTGAGTAAACTCAAATATTACAAAGACATGTCTCAGTTCAATTATTTCTTCACGACTGAAATTAAAATAATAATAAATGATAAACCATTGATCACAGATATTTGTAATCATACTTATCTGTTCTTTATTTTTTAACTGAAAATTTGAAAGAAAAAGAAAAACAAATTTATTTTTTCTGAATCTTTTGTTGATGAGAGAATCATAATCGTTGTGACAATGTCGATATACTAGGATTGAATAGATCTAATAAAATGAAATGTCTTTTTTATTTCATTTCAAAAGCTTTTGACTATAATTCTAATTTGAATAAGTATAAAAAACTTTTTACTGTTTGATTGTATTCTCTTTCTATGCTCTAATTGAAGTCATGACGCACGTTGTTGGCGTCAAATATTATTGACAACGATAAATCATGTTTTCTGTTTGATTTCTTTCTTATTCTTCTATTTAATGATGCAGGACATAAAAACAAAGACCAAACATTTTTATTTGGGCAGTTGAGGTCAGATTCTTGGAGACTTATGATGTTTTGTAGAAAAAAAAGTAAAACCAACTTACTTTATATATCAATGAATACCCAATCATGTGTACACTAGACCTCTATCAATGTTCATTAATGCATTCAACATTAAATATAAAAGTCAAAACATTATTGAGAACAAAGATTTTCAACACAAAATATAAAATCATCGTGTATGTGTTCACAACTCCGAGTAAGGTGTTTCAAAGAAATGAAACAATAATTCTGAAAATGATTGAAATAGTTCTCTCGTTTTCATATACATAAAGAAATATATTTCTAAACTGAGTAATTTTCGGTTTTCAAGAATCGAGTTTTCTATAGTAAAAATGTTTTTTCGGGAAAAATCTTTGACATAGGTCTTGATTGTAGGAAGTAGATCGAGATATACGGCTAAAAAGAAATCTTTTTCTATTTTTTAACGAACGTTTAGGCTATGTTGCTTTTATAGAAAAATTACACTTCGATGATACAGTGACACACATGTTCAGTACAGTATACTTGTCAAGGGAAATGTACTTCAGAAAAAGTATAACAACGAACGAGTCATTATTCAGAGACAGAACTGTTGCTAACCGATAACCAATGGCAAACATCTTTCATTCAAATCTTAAAATACGTGAACTTCTGACTTAACAAAAGATACACGACGAATGTCAAATTTTGAATAGATTTTGATTCTTGCTTTGGTTTTTTCTTTGGTTCAGCATTGTTCACACAATTATAGAGTAACAAAAGACCAGTGAAAGAAACTGTCAATATTCCAATCAATTGTGACTAAGAAATGTTGAGCAACATTACACGTTCACGTGTGACATATTAGTTGGATTGATTTTTAGATTGTTCTTGATTAAATTGGGTAGATGTAAGAATGAGGTGTTGATTTGGATAGTAGACGTGGATGTTTGGATGTTCTCTTCATATCCACATATATCCTGATTGAAAACGAGAGTTTCTCTAGAAAAATTTTGAAGTCTCTTTGAAATTTTTTTTCTTCAGACATGTGCCTCCTTATTTTACGTACTTAATCTATGGTAAAAAATCTCAGCCTGATTCGTTGTCCTCTCATCGAGAATTAGAAATGATGTAAAAAGAAATCTTTACTTTAAATGTTTATGACAATAGTGTATTTCAGGAAATCACTGAAGTCGACTATAGTTTTGATGAACATAACATCATTTAGGACATAAAAATTTTCTTTGTTACTGAATCATTGTTAATAGAACAAAGTTCGAAATGTCACTAAAGATATTTTAGATTCATTGTATAAATAAAACTTCATTTTATAATTGAATACAAGTTTAAGGAAACTTATCATGATCACCTCACCTAAGAAAAGAAAAAATCGATACACATGTGTACCTCTACCAGTTGCATTATTATCTAAGTACAGATGAACCCTTATTGTATAGCTGACTCGAGATCAATAAAATAGAGACGAATTCATCAAGGTTTGTTGTTCTGAACATGCATTAATTAGAAATCAAAGAAAGAAATCATGCTACAAAGATATCGGATGATTCCATGTTACGAATAATTCATTTCGTCAAAGCATCCATTTATTATTTATTTATATAATGATTTTTATCAATTGTACTAATTATTTCTTGAAAACAAATGGTTCAAAGCACTTGAACTTACTTATTTTCTCTTTACAACTTGTAATTTTTCAGGCAAACACTTCATCAGATGAAATACAACGTATTTCATTGATCTTTTTTTTCAAGACTGATAAATCATCTATAATAAAATCTTATTCGTTTATTTGTATGTTCAAAAAGCGAATACTTTTTGCACAACTAATTTAACTTGCGAAAACCCTGTTGTGACTCTTAAAATACTCCTTAAAAATGGAAGTCATTCCCTTTTTCGATGTTTTTCATGCTTAGTCCATTTCTGTGTCCTATTCGACAAACTATTTTATATGACACGTAACAATGAGATGCAGCAGAACTAAAAATTTCACTAGTTATTAATTGAGGAAAATCAGTATCAATTTGAATCGATCTCATATTCACCATATCATTTGTGATTTGATTAAATAAAGAACTTGACGTAACGACGATTGTTGTTGTTTACTCAAATAATGATCCGATATATCAGAACGAAGACCGTCAAGACAAATAGGTTCAAATAAAATCAATTTCAAATAACGTATATTCATATTTGTTTATTATAATCAAAGTCTTATATCAAACAGTCTGTAGTCTTTTTTCGATGATGACTCAAATAGGTGAGAATTTCTGTAAATGTATTTCGATGTTCTAACCATGATTACTATTTGAGTGTTTCCACATTCATTCAGAAAAAGCACCAGAAACGTAAAGATGCTTAAAAAAGTAAGTAGTTCATCTCAAGAACGTCAAAAGAAAATTCCTCTGCAATATTTTGATGTGTTTTGCAGATAAAAATAACTTTTCATTCCGTGATATTTGTACAAAATATTGAGAGAAAACTTTTTGAACGTTTTGAATATATAAAAGTTTTTGTTTTCAAAGTGTCTCCATGTATCTCTAGGATCACGAAATAGTAGTGCTTATCGTTTATGGCTGCTCTTTTTGCGTGGAAAACATTTACGTACAAAATTGATATATCTGTCAACAATATGACACATTTACGTTTACATCATTAACTGTTAAGAATAAAAAAGAAAATTTTATCAAAAATCCAAATAGACCTTGAATTTTTTTCAGACAAGAAGTTTACACTTCTTGCTCCGAAGTGTATTTTTGTCCTCAAATGAAATCGGAAAAATAAGATCTATTTATTAATGTTTCAGAGATTTTCGATAAAACTATCTGGATAATGATTCCTTAAAATAATTTTTCTTCCAGTACATTTTTTTTCAGTTATCAGACAACGAAATAATTCCACTTTATACGAAAGATCGATAAGCTCTACTTGATTATCAAACAATAGAAAAATCATAAAGGAATGCTTGATTTATATATTAAATTGTAAAAAATTTTATAAACTCAAAATAGAATACGCTTGATTATTGATTCAATACTTGGTATAAATTAAACGGTAGGTCATCTTTAAGATATTTATAGTTGGCCCTCAGGTTCTAATTGTGCTCTTCTTTTCATTTCTTGCTGGATCATAGCTTGTTGAATATGCGTTGGTAGACCAGGATTGAGACTTAATGCATAGGGTAATAATGTTTTGAGTGTTTCTCCAAAATCAACCATAACTTTGATAAACATTGTGTCGTCTCGTACATATGGACTTCCTTCCTCTTGAATTGCCTCCAACAGGAAAAATTTCGGGATGCCACTGGCTATATGCATATTCGATCGAGGTCGTTGAAAACTACTTGACTTACTATCTGGTCGAAATGAATTAATAATATGTCGTTGTGCAGGTGTTTGATCATATAAACAAAATGTGACTGTATAGTTAAATGGAAATTTGAGAATTGGATCGTATTCACCTCGCATCAGCACAAAAAAGAGTGACATATATGTACGGCGAGCGTCTCGATAACCATTTAAACACAAACAAGATCCCATTTTGTAGCCACTTGGAGATGAATAAAATAGAGGCGAATAAATGAATGTTTGTCTTTCAGACTGTGCATCAACTAAAAATTAAACAAAAAAAATACCTTAAGAAGAGCAGAAGAAAATATAAAGGACTTTAAGAGCTCGACAATATTGATCAGTCATTATATCAACAGATTACTCCGAGAGTGTGTTCGAGAATAAGTATATAATATATTGAACACAATACTTATTCGTATACGTAGCATTTATTGGTTTTAATAGAAACTGAACAGCATATTACTCTTTGATGGCCTTTTCAATAAGGTTTTCTATTTTTATCATTGAGGATAAGACTGATTGGTCAACTTACTAATTTTCTCATGCAAGTTTGTAATTCTCCAAATCAATGTTCCATCATATGAAACACATTGCAAATCATTGTTTTTTTCTTGCAATGATGATAAGTCTTGGCTAAGAAGGTCTTGATTATGTTGTACTCCTTCCAAAAAAGGACTTGATTCTTCAACAGATAATTTGATTTTCGACAATTCTTCTGTCAATGTTGGAAGTGTCATTTGCATTTGAAGTGCTTCATTGGTTAGACGTTGTTCATCATTGGTCAATGTTTCGATGCCCCCCACTAAGATACTGAGCATTTCATAGAGTTCTTCTACCTGAGTTGTTGTTCGAGGAAGATCAATATCTGCACCTCTGTTGTTTAGCTTTGATAACATTTGACGAACAACTTTGAGAACAGCATGTTGATGTTGCTCAGTTAAATAATGATCTTGTATTTTGGCACGAATAATCTAAAGAACATGGATTTTTCTTGTTGATTTCGTCTAGAGAATAATGCATACTCGTTCATTACAACCAAAATCTTTCAATCTACAGCCAACAATCAGTTGTTGATATTCGAAGACTTTGTGTTCATTGAATTCGTTAACTGAATTGAACTGTTTGCCACAATAATCACATTTGAGATTTGAATGTGATTGATAAAGATGTTCCTTTGAAACATCAAGGAAAGAACATTCAGGAATAAAATAAATATAAAATGAATTACTTGATAGTTATTTAAGATACCATTCCACTGACAAAAAGAACAATCAATAGGCAGTGATTTCATTTCAT
>CAJNOP010000171.1:214328-272040 GCA_905250075.1 Rotaria sp. Silwood1
TAGTGCAACTTTTTGGCCAGGTGCAATTGAAAAGGAAATATTAGTAAATATTTGTTGTTCAGGTCGAATTAGATATGTACGTGAGACATTATCAAAATAAATACTTCCATCAAAATTATTTAGTTCAATAGAACAATTTTCATTGGATGTTGAAGGAATTTTTGGTTGACGATCAAGTAAATCAAATATTCTTTTTACTTGCACCAACTGTTTACATAAATTCTAGAGGATAAATTGAGAAAATAAGAGATTATTTTTATTTCATCATAATAATTGAATATTTATTGCCATAGAGTGAAGCAAGATAAGCAAAAGCAACAGCAACTTGTATCAAATACAAAAGAAATGATGATAGAATACTAGTTGATAATTTTTTATCATGAACTAATTTGGCACCATACCTAAAATTACAAACTCTCAGACTTTATTTACATAACATCAAAGTCTTTAAAAAAACAGAGCTGAGTATATATCAACATACAGAACGTCCGAATCGTTTTTCTTTCATATTATCAAATATGTTTTATAGTTTAAAAACAAAGTAATAATACAGATCATTTTCACTAAGATTACCAGTTTTCTTCTCAAATGTATATACAATGGATTCAAGTAAAGAACAAAAAAGAAAAATATAAATACAAGATAACATTGATGAAAAACAAGAACAAATTTAATAATAGCAAAAGTCAATGAACCGATAGCTATCAATAAGAGAGCCATGGTAAATAGATATCGATTGAAAGGAAATGAAGAACGACCTATTGGTCTGTACAGACGAAGAATCACAAGTGTTTCCAGTTCAGTGAGTAGAATAATGAGAAGAATAAGTTTAAACATTGAAATAATCACAAGATCAAAGATAGATATAGTTAGATGAAAGTGAATGATATCATCGATCAGTAAATGAGTTCGACTACCTGAAACTCGGCAGAAACAGATGATATTTGTCATAGTATATTAATGATTCGAAAAGGAGTACCTGCAAGCCAAATGATTAGTAATAAGAAAAATTCTAGGAAAACAAATGCACGAAGAATATTACTGAGACGAAAATGAGAGAACAATGGAATGAGAATAGTATTATGAATGGACGAATTTGAATTGTTGATGCTGGTATTTTGAGCATTATCATCCAATAGCAAAGGATTTTCATCCTCGATCAATGTTATATCAATAATTGCTGCATCATCAACACTATGTGAAGTCATATTTAGAATAAACAGTAGATGGATGATGAAAAACATGTTGATAAACACCGTGATTGCATTAATAGTAATGAATAAGCAATTTTCTTTTTCTTTTTGAAGGATGGTAGCAACTAATTTAGAAAAGAAACAAGGTCATCCGTTGATTGCTTGATTTGCTCAGCCAATCAAGAAACAGCATACGTTGTACTAATGGAGATCAACTAGTGAAATGAGAAGACACTGTCAGTCTTAGTAGTCAATATAAAGTTTTGCTTGGTTAACAAAGACAGATAAGAAAGAATTGGACTCTATTACGTTTTCCATTACACACTGGTATTCTTAATTAATCAATCCATGTATGAATCACATTCGAGTCCCTAAGCGAACACCAAAGAGAAACTTATATATTGATCTACTTGCTAATATCATTTTGGATGTGGGTGTGGCTGTAGATGAAATGAAGATCCACGCCCACACCCACATCTCTGAAACAAGTTTTGTTTTTCAATCGCTATTTTCAATAAAACTGATTTCATAAAAAGGGCAAATAAGACTTCAAAAAGGATGAATTTCAGTAAATGTTGATGTGCAGCAGCAGTTAAAATAAACATTGGTTGGACTGCTAATAAATCTGCAGGTGTTTTTTAATGCATTGAATAACTTTCCTTTAACTTGATGTTTTTCAATATCTCCATACACACATTGAAGTTAGACAAACATTCGTTCGAGAGATGAATAAATCTGACGATTTACTACTATGTACCGTACTATTAATATTGTTTCGAGATCCAGTTTTAGCTGAAGATGATCATACATACGAAAGACAAGCAATTCTAGAATGAATTAAAACAATGGTCGAAGTCCCATAACTGTGCAACCATTGTCAATAGAACATTTATATCCAAATTATGCTATTGAGAAAGTAGTTGATATTTTTGAAAAATCATTGAAGAATAAAAATTGTCGATACAAACTTAATATTCATGTCAAAAAGAAATTCGGACGACCATTATTTTAATCATTTGGAAAACTATTTTTTATGCAGAGTAGTTACAAAAAAATGATAATGATCCAGAAATAATGTTCTTAAAAATTGATGATGCTCGTGTCAAAAAAAAGAAGCATCATTCTATATTTGATTTTAGTCATCATCTACATATTGTTAGACCATATGGATTAATGTACGCAGAAAATGATGATGATGATAATGAAAGTATGCTATTATAAGAACATGCACCTATTGAAAGTCTATGTGATTTATTGCAAGCACGAAGAAAAGCATCAAATGAAAAATTTCTTATGGAAATGGTTTTACAAATTCTTCATGCCTTGATCTTTTTAGCATATAATAATATCGTTCATGCTGTTTTAGCATGTCTCAATGTTTTACTTTTTCGTAGTGATGAAAATAATCGAAGAAATAATGTCGTCAAAATAATTAATTTTGGTCTTAGTCGACATCGTCAACTATATTTCTCAGCACCAAATGCATCAAAAAGTATTTTAAATATCATTCCTGTATGATATGTGGCACCAGAAATACTTTCGACGAATGCAAAACCAGAGATTTATAAAGAAGGGTGAGATGTTTATTTAATGTGTTTGTATTTGAGAGGCCTATTCTTGAGGTGTTATTGTTCGTGAGCAAAAATTAGTAACGATAACAATGTTGTTCGCCGTGTTGTTAATGCTGAGCTATTACCAAAATCTTCCAATTGTAGTGAGTCATATTGATCAATTATTTGTAGAACGTAGTCAAAAACACCCCAATATTGATCAACATTTGCTGAATTAAAACATTTTTTAACTAAATTAAACTAGGAAACAACATCTGAACCAGTAAATAGAAGTATTAATTGTATTTTATTGAGAATATTCTTCAAAATCTATACTAACATTAAAAATATTCCCTTTAATCTTTCAGCTGAGTTTCCAAACAACATGTTTCTTTGATATATTAAACTGATCATAAGAATGTAAAAATTTCATCAAATCTAAAATTAAATCAATTATCTCAAGTTCAACCAAACGCATATTTTCCTTTGTATTCACTTGAATATCTTATAGATGGGAAGATTCATTTCGAAAAACGAATACTATCATTGGTTACTCCGTTACAGTCAGTACTGAAACAATGTTTACCCAACAACAAAATAGTTAAGATAAAGCAGAGAAAGCTATTTAAATTTATCAATAACGGTTAAATTCAAGATTTATTTCTAGTGATAAAATATGCTTTGGAAAAGAACCGAAACAGAATCGGATAGATGTCTGACTTCTTACTAAAAAAACAATATTATTTTTTCATTTTTAAACATTCGAATCCAGTGAGAAATCATAAATGAAAACTCATGTTGCTTCTTTTTCTCTAATTTTGATCATAGAATTGCATTTATAGACTGTTCTCTTAACACATACAGGTTTTAAAACTAAAAAAAAGTGTATGAAATTGAAACCATTGTTCATTTATTGGAATATTTATGTTATAATTGCTTTTGCGTCATTATCATTATGAAGTAAATGTGTTACCGTTTATTAACCTATGCTTCATGTATCAACTTGATTAGTATCTAACCTTTCATCTATTGAAGAATATGGGTATGTGAGTGAGCGGGAGTGGATAATTTGACTTCGTCTAGTCGTTTCTGCGTCTGCATCCATGCCCTTAACCGCGAAGTGTATTCCGCTCATCGTCTGAATTATAGCCATTGGATATAAATGCAGATGTACGTGGATGAGTCATCTCTTCACCCACAGAGCATCGCACATCCAGTGATGATACCGATCATACACCCACGTCCATTGGGGATTCACATCAATACTCACACATACACCCATACATTGCACACAGCAAAGTTTGTCTTTCTATTTCATTGCGAATGTGAAGGACGAAGCAAAAACAGATAGCGCGGAGGTATTAATGGCATGAATTATTCCTAGTGATTGCGTTGCACACTCGGTGGTGCCTTTAAATGCTAAGATACTATTACTTGGCTAACTAAGGTAGTCATAGTGTAATGGCAAGTATCAGCATGTTCGATAATAATAATTTCTCGACATTCTTTGTTATTCAACTCGATTTCGACACTTACAATAGTGAGAGTAATCGAAATGTACAACAACAACTACGCAGTACAATAAACCAATTTTAAAACATTCGAAAATGCAACTGATAGTGAAGAACAAATTCAAAAATTGAATAGAAACAATCGAATTGTTCTTATTGTTCACGATAAATTAGCACAACCAGGCGTATGTGCCAATAATAAGGGCACAATCTATGTGCATCTTCTATTGGTTCATTAATGAGTCAACATTCGGTCACGATGCGGTTAGACGTTCTGACCTCATGACCGGTAGTAAGTGTCTACTCGCTCTGTTCTCTATGTATTATTTCCTCTCTGCTCTTTGTTTCCTGTCTCGTATATAAGTTTATGTTCTGTATGAAATGGACAGAATTGTTATGATGGAGTAGTGTAGTGAACATCGTACACTAAGGATAGCAGTAAAGTTACTTCTTCAGTTTCTCAAAGTTGATCAACAACAAAATAAATACTGCAGTAGTAACAAAACACTTTATCCTTTCATTTTCGTTATAGTATGAAGGATGGGTGGGTATGATACGAATATGAGTGTCTCTTCTTCACTTATATCGAAACAGTTCGAGTATGACCTCTTCCCGAAGAAGGAGGCGAAATAAGCTGTTTCTATCTGTATCCGGTCGTTTCTTCTCATCGTCGCTAATCATAAACATAAAGTGATTAATCTTCTCTTGATGTACTCTGCTGTATCTTGCAATCAACAATAAAACAAAATAGCCATCTTCAATGTAAGATACTCATTAAAAATTTCCTCGCAAAATTTTTCATAGAATCTTTTTTAAATGATGTCATCGATTTCATTATTCTCCAAAAATCTCAGGGTTGACACTCTGACTGTTCCTCCTTTTTATGTTCGAATTTACTGGCTCGAGATAAATATTCTATTTGTTGCTATATACAGATGTTTACAAAAGAACCATCAGGATTTTCAAGATCTTGATCAGTAACTGGTTAGATAAAGAATCCAAAATTGCACGAATGTAGAAAGAAATGATTTTTATTAGATGTACGGCTCTAAAAGTAATACAATTAAGTTTTTTCTCAATTTATCTTATCTATGCTATGCGACATCTTATAAAGTAAAGTAAGAAAACAGATGACAAAATCCAACAACGCGACTATATTCTCATTTGCAACAATATTGGATGTTTCTATTACATATGGCTTGATGAGTCATTATTTTATTTTGTTTTTCCCCAGTTTTCATACCCATATGCAATAACAGTCGGCATAGGGTTGTTCTGTTTTTTGTCATATAAATACCATGTCTTTTTTAAACATTCTAAGAAGTTTTTCTTCACAGCATAATGAGTGTGCCTTTCAAGCCACAGAATACGAAGGTTGCTGCGACGAAGCGAATAATAAGGTATAGAAGTTAATTAATGAATGGTTTTATTATTCGTACTTGCATATGTTGAATATTTTTTAGAGATTTGAAAGATCTCGACAAACTTCCAGTACCCGGGCTCGGTGTTACCTGTCCTGATGAATCGAATCCATTTGTTTTACATTGTAATGTATGTATTTCAATAAATATCTAATCCACACTATGAGAATAATGGATTTATAATCCAGGTATTGATCAATGATGGACCCTATCGTGGAATTATGATTCATTTAATTCTTCATATTCCAGAAGATTATCCATTGACAGGTCCAGCTGGAAATATAGCACCTGGTTTAGAATTTGATTCTAGGTATCATGCTCATATTCATGAAGACTACAGGTATAATCATAATTAGTCTCATGATTGATAGTGGATTTTCTAATTTAGTTTTATCACTTTTAGAAATGGACATGCTTTGTGTAATGATTTACTAACAAATTATGCTTCCTATTTTCGTGCCATCGACAGGGGTACTATCCAAAAAGCCAGTGGTTGGAGGTAACTAAATGATTTGTCGACACTATCTAACTCTCTGTACTTATTTGCTCTCGTGATTTTTTAGTCCTGGATATACTTTATCAACTGCGCTCCTTCAAATTGTCACATTTTTTGCAGACCCTGATTTTAAGGTTAATCCTTCTTCAGAGAGTATTGCTCATCTTCACGATATGGTAAAGAAATTCGTATGCAAAACATGCGGCCATTCTTATACTAATCCAAATCCGGCTTTAGTTGATTATAATGAAACAAGACCAGATAAACAACAAGCAAAAGAAGAAACTATGCCGAAGGAACAAGAAGAACTAATAAAATCTGAACATGAACGCTTACGATTACAGCGTGAATTAGCGGAAAAATTAACTTGTGGTATAACAAAACAAAATGTCCTAGAAGATCAAATTTGTCTCGGTTATCCATTATTGATCACACGTGATAGTCGCGGTCGATTGTGGCCAGAAATTGTTTTGGAACTCATCTCTTATGATGCATATGTTGCTGAAATACAGAAATCTGGTGGAGACAAATTAGATTTCTATGAACATTTGAAATTTCGTTCTGTCACAGGAGCAGACTACAATCATTGGTTGCCCTTGTATATTAATGCTAATCATTTTAAGCAAGGACAAATAATTATTCAAAATAGTATTAGTGTTATTCATAATGGTACTGCTCAGGGTAGTACAAGCTATGATTTCATGCCATATATGGCATTGAGTGTTTTGACTACTTTAATGAATAAATCAGCTGTTCGATTATTTAATGGAGAAATGTATGAATCAAACCAAGCGATAGAAGCCTATTGCCATTTTTTACGTTTATTGATGCATTTTATTGATATTTTTCCTGAATTAGGTAGAGTGAAAATATCTATGAACTTTGTTAAAGAATAAATTTCATAATTGATATTTGTCTTTTCTAGAGAATAGAATTAATAAAACTGTGGAACAGTTCATAACAGCATTATGTGGTCGTAATAAAAAAGTAATACCTGATATTGGTGAATTTTTGATACAAATAGCATTATCAACAAAATATAAGTTCAATGATATTAAAAATTATGTCTATGAAGAGTATTTTGCTCGACAAATATTTTGGATTAGAAAAAATAGTACAGTCTCAAGCTTGTCACATATTACAACAAAAGATTTACCTGAAATATTTCAAGCTGTAAAAGTATCAAATCATCTGTTGATATTCAATCTAGACATGGCTGAAACATTCATTTTTTCGGGTATCAAAGAGTAAGTATTTACTTTTGATTCACTGATTTGAAAACAACAACAACTAACAATTATCTTTGGACTATTAGTATACTTAATTTTGTTTTATCTTCACTAACACTTTGAACTATGCTGTACTATACGTTTTCTTTTTATAGACATTTGGATCGATTATATGGACATCCACCTGCAAATGTTGTAGAAAAATTTCAACAACGATTAAAAGCCATCAAAGGAATAAATCAGTATAATGTGTTCATTCAAGCTATACGATTGAATGATAAGATCAAATCACCGGATGATATGATTGATCTGATAAAACGTTCCATACGTGTATCAAATCAACAAGGTTATACCAATGTAATATAGATTGCTCAATAACAAAATCGAATCTGAAATGAACGAAAATAATATAATCAATATTAACAAAGACATTTTCAAAACAGACAAGAAATGGCAATGATTTGTGTTTTAGTAAAACAATCTTAATATACGAAAGCAAGAGTATCATTAGATGACTCTTTAGTTCGAATCAGTTTCAATTGTTTGTTCATCTAGTTAATATTGTCTTGATCAAACCGTATTTTATTCAATATTGTCACATGTTAATAAATGACTAACACAATAAGAATTATATTCAGATTTCCAAAAAAAGTAAATTTTCAAATTGAGGAAAATTTCCAACACAGCAAAAAGAATCTATCTAAGAAAACGATGCTGAAATTTACAGGTTACTTCCAAAGTTTCATAGCACCTATCGAAATCTATCATATTATTCAATCACTACGAAACTATTTCAATGTATTTCCAAATGAGCAAGAAGACTCTAACTTACAAAATTTTAGTCATTTTAGAAGTTACTGGGATATTTCCGACATTATCTACATTGAAAAGAGTAGCGTCTTCTTTTCAATAATAACGTACATTGACATGTATATTAAAAAAATATACTACGTAATTCCTATATTCGCTGAAATTTCTGAGTAATTACTAAAATTATCAACATTTTGAAGTGTAGATTCTTATTCTCTGTAGGAAACTCATTGATATATGCCGAACATACCAATATGGTAATCTCCGTATTCTATTGAAGTTTAAGGTCAGTTTCAAAGTAATGAGGGTGTGGGTGTGAGTGTGGGTGTGGATGGATGTCGGTGAATCTCATCATTCTTTATCCACATCCACACGCACACCCACACCCTGCAGTATCTCCATAGAAATAAGCTAGCGGCCCGAACTTTTTTCAGAATATTCATAGCTCATTTGTACCTATACAATGCACACAGTCTCAACGCAAAAGCGATTGATCAGTTGGTGACCTTCCCCCGTAAGAGTGTAGTAAGTAGAGCTTTTCTTATATCCGGAATTTTCTTGTTGGTTATAAGACGAAACAGAACAGCTAATAAACACTCCTTTCTAGTACAGCGGTAGTATAGCTTCCCCAAAAGCAGAAGATGCATGATTCGATTCCTTGCGAAGAGAAATTATTGTTTTTCGTTATGTTGTATTCTATCTCGTTGTTACCTCGCTGATAAGAATATGATAATATGCGAGTATAAAAGAAGACAGAGTATGAGTGTGATGCGCAGGAGGAGAAACACCTATCCACACATCACACCCATAGCCCACATCCTACACTCGCATCATGCAAACGCTTCAAGTTTTTTCTGTCAAAATATGTTGGACGACGAGCTCCTGGACGGTGTTCGACTGGTAGACCAATTTCGTAACGTTTTGTTATATTGTAAACTGTTGATCTTGTAGAACCTTCTTGTGCAAAATGTTTTACTATATCAACTTTTTTCAAACCTTTATTTGATCCAAGCATAGAAAAAACACGTTTACGAAAATCAATCATATTGACAACAATGGATCTATCGAAAAGTCTCAAATTAAAGTATTGATAGAGGGTGCGACAAGCTATGTAATCAGTAAAAAAAATTTATTTCGATAGGTTTTATATATATGTTTTGGCTTTCAACATTTTGTCCAAAAAACTTTCGATCACCCGTTATTTGTGATTAGTGAAATGCTTTTCAAGTCTTTGGTTAGGAAATATGTTCATGCGAGAATGTAAGTGAAAGTGTGAGCCTTCTATTCATCTAAACTGACATCTATTCTTGTGACACATTTGTTTTTATCACTATTCCTTTTTTTTTTCTTTCTTCATCATTCAGTAATCAGCCAATACCTTAATATACTTGTACTGTTTTAATTTTTTTTCTGAGGAGAATGAAAAAATCTTTCATGTGAAAGTGAAAATAAAAAATGCAGAGGCGTACGCTGCCGCTGAGCATAAATAAATACAATCAATTATGTTTCATACTAAAAAATTTTTTTTTCAGAAGAATTTGCATCACGCCGATGGCAACTCGTAAACATTCTTCGACACGTCCGTCTAATGCTGAATCGAAAAAAGCTTCATCACAAAGTAGTAGAAGTATCAATTTATCTTTATTTTTCCGCATAATAAAGAATAACTATAAATAAAATCTTTATATTTGTAAGATAAAAATAAATGAAATCACTATTCAAAAAAATACTTGTCAGTGCGACCCTGATAGAGTGAAAATGAGGATTTCACAAACTTTAATTGTTAAAAATTCAATATATATTGTCAGAGGTTTTTAAATACTCTATTTAAAAAAATGCCACATAAATAAATAAATTAAAATTATAAAAATTTTTATAGTTGCTATGAGCTCTCTGAAATTTTATTATTTGGAAAATGTTCGCATTTATAATTACTGTTTTACCAATCTAATTGATTTATTTAACATCATCCTACTGTAAAATCTTATTTGTATTGTCACATACATCATAATGTCCTTTTGCCGTATGAAAAACCTAACCCGTAATATTTAGGCTAAACAGTAAGAACATACAGAGTTTTAGAATGATCTAAGCACTGATATTATTTACGCGACATCTTTTTTTCAATGAAACCGTATCTATTAATCTGTGTCTTCTCCATCCCGTGTTTCTTAGCACCTGAACGGGTAGTCACTATGGTCTACAATGGGGAAGGTGAAGAGAGCTGCAAAAACCTGATTTGAGCTTACGCTCACCATTTTATTCGAGAATATATGTGAGTTCCACCACAAAAGTAAAAGATAAAAGAAATGCCAAACAAAGCGTTGTTTTTCAAAAACCTTCTATTATTTTTCTTTCGAGTAACTCACAAACAAATTTATGCTATGATAGAAATAAAAAGTATATGGACTGACTAAGTTTTTTTTTGGCATGTATGATCCTCATTTAAAAACAACACAGTATATCAAAGTGTTGTTAGTGATAAGAAATTAACAATAAAGAATTCATCTATCTAGATTTTATAAATTAAAATTATATTTGCTTTATAACAATTTAAATCGAACTATCATGATCATTCGGCTATTTACATAAGAAGTATCATCATCCGGTCGAAATTCATTTCACAAAAAAATCGGAATTCAACATCGATTTCAGTATCAAAATTGAATATTGACTTCAAATTTCCTCTGTCATTCGTCAACATTTGATGAACCTAAAGTCAATATGATGGAGTTGGATCAAGCCATTCGAAAGTTCGATCATCATCATCGTTTTTTTCGAGTTCCAGTTAGAGATATATAGATAAACGTACTAAGTGAACAATTTTCACATTCATCATTGGTCGAAGTAATTCCAGCATTTAAAACATTTATTAACACTGTTACAATTATTGAGATTTGAATTAATCAAGGTTAATATAAATTGTCTTCGCGTAGCTGAAGAGTTTATAGTTCTTTTTCTTTTGTTTCGTGTTTACTCTAGCTAAATATATATATTTTTTTCTTCTTTCGAAGAAAATATATCCTTGTTTGTACGTAAATAGACTATTGCTTTCTCTTCGATTCTTTCGCAACTTTTTTTTCCAATAAACGCCATTCGGCAATACTTTAACGCAAAAAGTCGAAAAGATTTAAACGAAAGTATTTTTTTCAAATGATCCAAATCTCCTATTATGAATTTCACATCGTTCAGTACATACGAATCTTCTTTTATGGAAGGATCTTCTAACATGCGGGGGCGCGAGGGTTAGTTTAAACTCGGATCTTAGATTGACTTGAGTGTTGGATGGAAAGCTAATACATATATATATATATGTATATATTGATTTATTTGTTTTATAAATATAAATATTTTAAATTTGTAAAATAAATTAAAGATGAATTAACGTTCCTATAAAGTAGGAAGATGAAAATAATAACTATATCGAGTTTAGGTCTTTCGTCATCGATTCATACAAAAAAAGAAACAGAATCTGCAAGTTCAACAAAGGCAAACTCGAATATCGATATATTTACTTGCTTTTGGCTTGATCAAGATATTTATAAGACAGAAGATAATCGAAAAACATTGAATGAACTAAAACATATTATTGGTCATCTAAAAGTATTCGATATCGTTGAAGAATGTGAACAAGCCATCAGAAATATTACACACGAGAAAGTCATTCTTATCTGTTCAGATACCTTAGGCCATCAATTAATTCCACGTCTTCATGATCTTGCACAATTTAGCGCATGCTATATTTTATGTCGAGATCAAGCGACCAGCGAACAATGGGCGAACAAATATACAAAAGTATGTTACAAATCTAATTAATGTTAGACAGTCAACGTTTTGAATCAGAAATGAAGCAAGACTTGACAGAGAATTGAGAATTTTTTTTACCGTATGATAATTTTTAAAAACTTCAGGGTATCAAATACATTCTATGAAGAGATTGAATACTCTCAACTGTCTCCCATTCTTTTTTTATAACTGGCTAGTTACTGAAACTCATAGCTGCGGAGCACATCAGACATCAAAAAATAGAAAACATGTCCAAGAAGTTCCGAAACAGGTGTAGATGGATGTGACTTGTCTCTTTACATACCCTCAAAACCATTCCTATCTGAAAACTAGTTGGTTAATAACTTTATTCATACTATGAATGCTTCAATCTTTAACGATTTGCTACTTATGACTTGTGGAACTGATTTCCACGCGTCGAATTCATTTTAAAAGAATCTTTGTTAGCTTAGATAGAGCTTATCAGGAGTAAAACAGAAAAATAAAAAAGTGATGATGAGAAATAGGTCTTTCTCGATGTCTTCTTAAGATCACAATATTTAAGTTCCGCAAAAACACTTATTTGAAGAAAAATTATGATGAGACAATCTTACCTTTGTTTCATGGAATTGGAGAAAGTTAATTTGACATAGTTATCTATCTTTTAGCATCCATGATAAAGTATACATAGAAATAACTCAATTGGATTGTTATTACCAATTCGGCTGTTTCTATTCTGAAATCGATCCTGATTATTCATAGAAAAGATTTTCTCTTTTTGGCATAGATTGAAGTCAAACAATGTTTTTATCAATGGCGATACTGTTTTTTTGTGCAGTGTATGATAATTTAAGTCGAATAAAAAACCAGTTAGATATCGAAGCTAGGAATATTATAAGTGTTTGCCACATGGACACACTAACACTTTGATTACTTGTAGCAGTCATCCATACCCTTGAATATCTGAACAATCTCATGTAATTCTCAAATTCATATCTCTGGATACAGATTTACACGCTATATTAAGAGCATAATCCTTCAATCATGTGAAAAATAATCAACAGTTTGAAGGATGAATTTCTTTTAAAAATTAATTGTAATTAGTTGGTTCCATTTATAGCATTGCGAGTTCTACTTGAGATAATTTATTACCGAACTATATATCAATATCGTTAAATCTTATGTTTTGTTTTGAATTACGAGCATTCTGATCTGATTGCTTTATATACATAGGTGAAAGGTATTTTTGTTAATCGATCAAAGCTCGTTGCTCAAATTGCCCAAGATCAAATTACTCGAATTAAAGTCGAAGAATCAGGAACTATTACAGTTGTGAATAGCAGTGCACAATCTTTGGAAAGTCGTAATGCAATGTTCATGTGGTTTCAATTGTACATTGAAGTTCTTCTCCGTATGCATCATACATCTAATGCACGACAAGAACTCATTGATATTTGCAAAAAAAATTATCGAGAAAATCCTTCAGAACTTTCTATTATTAATGAATTTGAATCGACCTACAAATCAGAAAATGCCATCTGGTGGTATACACGTGAATGTTGTTTCTACCGTATTTTGAACAAAGCATTACGTATTCAAGATTTTGATATGCTTTTTGTACTTCGATTTTTTATCACTGATCTATCAAAACAATTGAATGATGAATATGATCGTCGTCTACGTGAAACACCGACACGTGATATTATTCGAGTTTATCGTGGACAAGCAATTCATGTCAAAGAATTGCAACTAATAAAATCAAATATAGGTGAATTTATTTCGATGAATTCATTCCTTTCAACCAGTCTTCGGCGTTTAACTGCTCTTAGTTTTGTTAATACGATTGAACTACAGGAAGAAATCGATCGTGTCTTACTCGAAATCGATATTGATCCACGTGCTAAGACAAAAGCTTTTAGTAATATTGATCGACTAAGTTATTTTAAATGTGAAGATGAAGTTCTTATTATGCTTGGTGCACTGTTTCGAATAAAATCCGTTGATAGAGACAATGAAAAACAATTGTGGATTGTGCATGTTACCTTAGCCAATGAAGATGATTATCAATTGAAAGAGACGTTTGCTCATATGAAAGAAAAAATTGGCGATGAAACAAATTTGCATTCTATGGGAAAAATTTTAACTGAAATGGGCGAATACGAACAAGCACGAAAATGTTATAAACGAGTGATTTACGAAGCTCAAATTAATGAAAGCATCGGATATAGTGGTCTTGGATGGGTCGATCATTGGTTAAATGAATACGATACAGCTTTAAATAATACTCAAAAAGCTCTATCGTTAATTGATGAACTTTTACCCGATATTTGTAACGAAAAAGCTAGATTGTATAGCTCTATGGGTTTAATTTACTGGAGAAAAAAACAATATGATCAAGCATTAAAAAATTTAAAGAAAGCTCTATATATACAAGAAAAGATTTTACCACCAGACCATCCAGATCTCTTAGCTACTTACAATCGTTTCGCTATTACATATAGTGCGATGGATGAAGCACAAATGGCTTTCGAATACTACAATAAATGTTTGAACATTCGATTGGCTACATTACCTCATAATCATCCTGATATTGCTACATCATACAACAATCTTGGCTGGTTATACAACGAACGTATAGGTGATTATGCCAAGGCATTAGATTACTTTCAACAGTCTCTCGCCATTTGTCGTAAAACATTGCCACCGACACATCGAGATATCGTTCGAACTGAACAGAATATCCTTAAAGCAATCGAAAAAATGAAACAGAAATCAAAGACAAAGACATAGTTCTTTTTAATGTTCTTGCATTTTTTGAATATCCTACGTTCATGTTCGGAATAAGTCATCAAAAATTGATTATCTATATTCATCAAGAGTCCAAATTAACCAAAACAAAAATCATTTTCTAGTCACATATTACCTCATAAAATGATTTTTCAAATAAATTTAATAGAAAAAGTCACAATGCTAACTAATCGTTCAGCCAACGCAGATGGAATTGTTGGGAAAGATGACCTGCACGAACGAAAAATGATACTCTTATATATTCAAGGCAACGAAGAGACGATAAGATTTAGTTTTGACAATTTTGGCTATTTGAACATAAAAGTGCTGGTTTGAGTTTTTTTTCCTGTATGTTAAAGTGAGAAAATTCGACCATATACTAAGTAATCTAACATAAAATCTAGAAGAATATTTAGAAAATGAACAGGGTGTATTTCACAGTGAATCGGATTCCCCAAGATTAAACAAAGTTTGAATATAGTAATTGAACATCCTTGATCGACTTTGCACGCTTTTTACCGTATTTAACAGATTATCTTCATAAATTTATTGATTTCTCAAAAGATTATCATGACATTAAATAAAGTTGAAAATGGTCGAGGAAATTAAGACGGTGTAAAAAACGAACCACGCTGTTTGTTAGTAGACATAGTGAACATTTTTCTATTATATTTTGAATCAGATAATGAGTCACCAAATTATTCAACTCACGTTTCTATTTGGATTCTTTATTCAATACTTACGTCGAAAATACATAGAGAAATATGAAAAATTCAAACTGGAAGAAACACGTCCAAATTATCAGATAAATTTTATGAGTCCTGTTTCAACATTTACTTGATTTTATTTGAAATTGAAGGGTGTGGGGTATGGGTGTGGGTATGAGTTTGGGATTGATATATAGATGAAACATCAACACCCACACCCTAAGTATGCAGCGCCAAAACTTGTCTCATTTTCCACTAACAGAAATGTTTGTTGTCGTTTCATAATGTATCCTCAACTGAATATTAATTAGTCTGTGAAGTATTACTATCAAGAGTGCGTCTTTTTTCCATGAGGAAATGGGCTGAAAAATACCATGGATATACCACTGAGATTTTTCAAATAAATCAACAGAAGTTAAAAATTCGATTATGGACTCATGCACACTATCCTAAATGTAAAATTAGCTATTGAAATTTTCGCTAAAAGTGGTCTTGAATTGAGAAGAAGTATGCTTTATTATTAGAGAAATAGCAAAGGAAAACAAAGAGTGAAGAATTAATTCTAGTCCTATAATTATTAGATTAATTTTAAAACTACAATAACAACAAAAGAAATATTAAACTGTTCAGGACAACAACAAAAGTTTGTTGTTGAATATATCACTTCGTTTCCCTTTTCCTCATTGCACTATTCACGATAGTATCAGCACAGAATGTACAGACGATAGTGTAATCATCGTTATATTCCTGATAGCTTATCTAATAAAAACTTGTTAGACAATTGTCCAAAACAGCGATTATAGCAGTTTAGCCTTGTTGAGCAACGACCAGGCGAAATCAAAAAAGCCATTTTTTCACTTGAAATCTATTGGGCTAGTGGGATCTACAACTATATCTCTTCTCTAATAGCTTCAGATCAATCGACTGTACTTGTCTTGAGACTGTATAAGTTAGAAAACCGAGTTTTTCGCCACGATAAACTGGACATCATGTAGACGCCTGATAAAAATTTATAGATCTGGTAGTTTTGAATGGGATTGCGCCAAATTCGCTAGTCATTTGCCATTCTAGCATGTATAAAAATGAACTAAAAATGAAGATGGTTGATTGAACACCAACAACTTAAATTCTGTCATGACTTAAATTCAGCTACATAGGAAAAGGCTTATTGAATAGAATGCTTGAACACTTCTAGTGAATCATGAGTCCAATACCATAATATTAAATCATTAAGCTAGTCTATACGTTTGCTTGAGTCATTTTTAGATAATATTCACCGAGCTGTTTCCTTAGGCTATTCAAAGTCCTTCTTCCATCAGAAGGGTTATTCTCAGAAGAGATACTTTTAACATAAAGATACTTTTATTTAAATTTTCATAACTGTGTTCATGATGATATTCATTTAAATCTTCCTACTTATTTAAACTATTCTTATAGTTATTTTTGAATCCTACTCACAGTCATTTAAATCTTCATTGCAATTTCATGATACGCGTAGCTATTTTAAGAAGTCGTAGCAGTTCATTCCCGAGATGTCCATCGTGGCTGAGAATCTGCCACTGCTGCGCCGCCACCGCGACGGTTTAAAAAAATACTTACACTTTCCAAACTGTGCCTGATTTCCAATTGGAACCGCTACTGCTAATCGATTAGATTCGTCATGTCTTACAGTATGGCACAAATTAACGTCGAGATTCTGTTTAAATCCATGAGTTTTTGAAATTTCTTCCTAAAAGAGCTGCCACCGCCGCGCCGCTTCCAAACTGCGATGGTTTTTGAAAAAATCTGCTGCTCCCGTACCGCTAATGTTACGGTGGTTCTAGTGCCGCCATTGACATCTCTGATTCACTCAACATTATGATTGATTTCGGTCAGAAAGTGTGAAGTTGAGCACAAATATCTTGCTGATGAGCTATTTAATCTCTAGCACTGTTTAAAGATATCTAGTACCAAGTAATAAGCATTCATAGCTGTCTAAATTTTGTTTGCTGTTAGTAAACAAAAGTTATTACTAAAGATCAGAATAAAAAGAAGTTTCCCATATAACCGGATGCATGACAATAAATTATCAGAAAGCTAAAAAAGGCACTAATAACTTCATTGAACAATTAAAACTTCTTTATATTCAAACAAGAAATATCGTCTATTATATCAAATTTTTCAGCTCTCAAAATTCTATTAAAATTCTAATAAAGACGCTGGCAAGTTCTACAACTTCTTAGTTTCAGTAAGATTTCAATTGAATGTACTCGATCAGTCTACAGTTTCTCCGAATTAACTAGACTGCAATTAAAATTGAACATAATTTAATATACCTCTATAAGATCAACTCTTTATAATTATCTGGTCAGTGATTTTAGCTGTTAAATCTTTTAAAAACTCTGTTTAATTTTGCCTAAACCTCAACTTTGCTTAACATATATTTCAGCCGTATCTGCATGCATCGCGAAAATGAAATGAGTCAAAATCTTAAAAATTATTTCTGAGCCTTCTATATATGACTTTGATATCTTCAGAGAAGTACCCTCTATATGTCTGACAAGGTGATCAATTTTCTCAATGATGCTCTAAAAATGAGCAAGAAGACATTTGAATCGAAGAGTTTCGATTGAGCACTTCTCCCTAATATTATGCTGCCATGCTTGTGCAATGACTTCTATATGTACGAATCTTATTCAAACTAAACGGTAATCTTGAACGAGAACTACTTCATACAAAGTTGAAAATAGGCTTCCAATACAAAATTTCAGATTGCTGCAGTGGAACACTTCTGTTTAGGATGGTTAAATACCAATAGTATGAATTTTGCATGATATCAGCACACGACACCGATATTAACAAATGGAAAAGTGTTGGTTTTTGGTGTATATGGTTCTGATATTCCTTTGACTAGTGCAGAATTGTATGATTCATCAACAGGACTTTGGAGCAGGACTGACAACATGAATACTGGGCGATATCTTCACACAGCATCAATACTCAACAACGGAAAAGTTTTAGTTGCTGGTGGAATTGACTCCATTAGCGACCAAAATACTGCAGAACTGTACGATCTAGCAACAGAAATCTGGACCAAGACGGGCAACGTGAGCAGTGGAAGATACTATCACACAGCATCGCTACTAACCAATGGAAAAGTTTTAGTTGTTGGTGAATCTGGAACAGCTGGCTTTTTGAATACTTCAGAACTGTACAATCCATCAACAGGTCTTTGGACAATGACTGGCAACATGGTATATTCAAGATACACGCATGCGGTAACGACACTTAACAATGGAAAAGTCTTAGTTACTGGTGGGTATGACATTATTGGCATTTTGGATAGTGCAGAACTGTACGATCCATCAACAGAACTTTGGACACTGACTGCTGGTAACATGAATAGGGGAAGATACTATCACACAGCAACCCTACTAATCAATGGAAAAGTTTTAGTCGCTGGTGGGTATGGTAATGGATATGGAATTAGTGCCTTTTTGAATAGTGCAGAATTCTACGACCCATCAACAGGACTTTGGACAATAACTGGCAGCTTGAGTATTGGACGAGATTTACATATAGCATCTATACTAACTAATGGAAAAGTCTTTGCTACTGGTGGAACTTTCTATGGTACTAGTGGCTATTTGAACAGTTCAAAACTATACGCGTGATCGTCTTGAGGCTGGAGTACTGCTCGTTGGACTGAAACTTGAACCTTTCATTCGTTTTCCTACTACTTACTCTTGAACTGTCTGAAAACACTGTTACAATGACATGAAACTTTTGCGTATTTACTATTAATGGCGTAACCACGAGGGGGGTTGGATAGGCTGAGCTTCCTTCAGAACTATTTGTACCCTCTCGTCCTCAAAAAAGTTTTGGTTCTCATGAAAAACAGAATTGTTTCTCATTTTCAGATGTGTTAGTTCATCCTGTTCAATATTCGATAGTTTTCTTCGATCAAAGGCGAAAGCGAGATTAATTTTTCAAAACAATGAAGGAATCGATGAACTTTTCTGACGAAAAAATTATTTATCCACTTCTGACTGCGGGAAGTTTTCGACCTAGTCATAGTACACACTAAATAAAAATGTGCCGTATTTATATGTCGTGAATTATTGTGTCGCACACTCCAGCAGAAAAATGTGTCGTGCTTAGAATGTGTCGTATACGAATTTCTCGCGTTCTGTCTGTTGACTATTCGTTCACCGTTTTATTATGCACACATGGTCATATATAAACAACGTGGTTTAACATAGAAAAAAAAATTTCAAATTATTTTTATTTTCTAGATTATTTCTCGATTATTTTTTTTATCGAGAAAATGCCAATCTCGATCTATGATCGTGAGAGGACTACTCTAAAGCAGTCTGATACAAATCAGATCAACTCGAGATTGGACAGATCCCAGGATCCAACCAGCTTGAATTTTCAGATTAGGAATCATTAAATGGAATTAAATTGAAAAAAAAACATCGAAATATGATTTTCCAAAAGGACCAATAGAAAATGTGTCGCATGTGTCGTACGAAATGTGTCGTGGTCCTGCTGGAGAAAATGTGTCGCAGTGAGCTCCTTGTGTCGCACTCTAATGTGTCGTACAATGTGTCGCAAAACACGACACTTGCGACACATTTTAAATTAGTGTGTAGTCCTAATACACTTTCATACGAAAGATATGAAAATTTTTTTGTTAGATTCAAATTATCGATCTTATCAAGAACGAGCTGTATTCAGTGAATCATACTTGAACTTTCTTGCTACGGACCAAAACATGGGAATCATGCTCACTTTGCCGACAAAATTTGTCCATATCTTAGTCTACTAAATCTAGTAGCATCTAGATTGCACCACGTGGAGATACATGAACTAGCACTTCGTGGACAAAGGAGAACACAAAATATACTCTTTCTGTTGGATATTGCAATCTTTTTTGGGCTCCAGGTTTAAGTGTGAAGAGGGTGCCGGTATAGTTGATGTGTGCCCAGGCCCAGGATATAAAGAAAAAAACCAACACCCACACCAGCTTGAAGTCATGATTAAATTGTAGCTGGCCTCACGAGTAACAGACGAGTTTAATACTTGTTTTTAAATTTTAAAAAAGTCAGCGTTTCCTTTAGCGCTGTTTTGCCTCACGCGAGTTAGCTTTTGAACCCAACTTAGTAAGAAACTTCAAAAAAAAATCGTGACTTTGAAAGTCTTCTGAGGCAATGTTTTCAACAAACTACAATTTCTTCTGATTTCAAATATTCGTGGACGAAATGAATTGTCGGCCAAATGCACCGAACCCAAGCATGATCGTCTACATTACTAATGTATGAACGACGGTATTGAACATGAGATAGTGTTTTAGTAATTTGTTCATCCAAAAGGTTCTGGTAAATTGCCTCATACAGACTACTACAAAATCCTGCTCCATTGGTATGGATCTCGTGCTAAAAAAAATTAATTTCGAATTGTCTTTCTGAAAATTTATTTGCTGAGAAATATAAGGCCCATAGAACCGATTTTTAAGGCTAGTTTGCGCACCAAAAGCATGTCATATCAAAAATAGACTTTCTTATTAAACGACTCGTGACAGCAAAAAATCAAGATTTTGTTGCAGTGAACTTTTACAGCCATTGACACTGAGTCTCTACGTTTTCGTTTTCATCTGAACTATTGTCGATCGCGAAACAAACCACTAATCTGATCATGTCATTTAAAATTGGCTTCATATCAGTAAAATTAGATAAAGTGCTTTCGAAACTATTTCTCTTGAAAGCAGGTATTTTTCGCTTGGAAAGAGCATTTAGACCATGCACTAACAGATCCCACGTAATGGGTTGTAAAAATCTTTAATCCTATCGTAACGAACAAAGGAGAAGACTCCAGTACGCATTGAGATCTTGTGGGTGTAGATGTGAAGTGTGGGTTGTGGAGAACAAGAAGATCAACATCCGCACCCCACCCACACGACTCTCACCGACAGCCACACTCAAGGGGGAAACAGCTGATTATTGATTAGGAGTGATTAGGAGTGATTAGGGAGATGATGACTCATGTGAAACAATGCCTCAAAAATCACAAAAAGTCCGATTTTTAGTCGATTTTAATCGTTAATTTCAAGAGGGAAACAGCTGATTATTGATTAGGGTTGATTAGGGAATTGATTACCCATGTAAAAAATGCCCAAAAAAAAACAAAAAATCCGATTTTTAATCGATTCTAATCATACGATTTTAATTGTTAATTTATACAGAAATAATCATTAAAAAATGATTACTTAATCGATTATTTCTTTACTTCTGATTATAATCGATTATTTACTTAGTTTCAAATCGATTATAATCAGAAGTAAAGAAATAATCGGTTAAGTAATCATTTTTTAATGATTATTTCTGTAAATTAACGATTAAAATCGTATGATTAAAATTTATCAAAAATCGAATTTTTTGTGAATTTTTAGGAAAATTTTTTTACATGTGATAGCTTTCCTCCATGATTTGAGGTACCTGTAGCTGTTTACCTGCTTGGCACACGTATAAGGGAGTTAGTTTCGGTAAGTTTAAACCATGCGGCGCCATTGAAAACCGTTGTGTACACTAGAGCTTCTAACAAGCTTGCCTTAAGTCTTTTCTAACTTTTTTCCGCGTTCTCCATGTTTGCAGAAGGAGAAGAAGAAAGAACGGCCGCGAAGAAACTAATGTATTTCATATATGAAGACAAATTGTATACAAAAGAGAAAATAATTCCCAGGTCAAAAAGTCTGACGTAAGATCAGACCAGATCCGACAAGATCTTACGCATACAAGATTTTTCGTAGGATCTTGATGAAAAATCGTACAAGTATACATGCGTTACTTATCTGCAAGATTTCATCAGATTTTGAATGAAAGTCGCCCAGGTCGAAAAATCAGATGGCAAGATCTTATAAGAATCGTACGTCTGATCATATCTGATCTAATAAGATCAGACGAAATCGTACGAAAAATCGTCGTCTCTGATTTCTTACACTAAGTCGTACTACAAGATTCTTGCAAGATTCTGTTATGTAGTGGAATGTTACTGTAATATTTCAATTAAACTAATATATCCTTTAAATATCACTAAAAGTTTATAGTGAAAATAAAGTGAACGTAAGATCTTGAAAGAAAATGTGGTATGATCTGATGCAAGATTGCAGAGACGACGAGTTTTTGTCAGGTTCTTGTAAGATTTCGTCCAGATTACAAGATCTTTATAAGATCGGGTACGATCTGACGTCAGCTTTTTCAACCTGGATCTCTAGCAAAAATCTTGCATGATCCGAGAGTTAAGAATCATACAAGAACCAACTCACTGATTCATGTCGGTTCTTATCAGATCAAATAAGATTCATGAACAAAGAAACATAGTAGACGATAACGCCGATCTTATCTGACCTAGTCTGATCCCGTATGATCTGACATGTTGTTTTTTATGAGGAAACTCAAACGCAAATTAGTCTAGTCATGAACGAATACAGATATAATAGAAAAGTTTCTTCAAAGAACTAATCTTTGCAAATATTAGAATTAGTAAAATGCTTTTCAGCTACACGTACTTGTTTTTCTACGGAGCTTCATCGAAGACAAAAAACATCTAACGAGTTGCAATAGAACTAAGGACGTTTTTCTCGAAACTCGATTAGTACTACAAAAATCGAATATAATCAATATTTCTATGTCTTTAATACAGAAGTCAAATTATAATTTTGACATATTTCCATCTCTATAAATTCAAATAGCCAGAGAATGAATACACTTAAAACCACAGTTATACAAATATTTGACCGATTATATATTCAAGTACAACTACTCCAAAAGTCAACAAAATAAATAAACTTCTATACTAAAGTTACGGAAATTTTCAGCTACCTATGCCATCAAGTCTACCCCGCTCAATAGTCAAACCGACAAAAATACTATGATATACACATATAACTATATTAGTGTAGAAATTTACTTATTTTTTTGTTTTAAGTATCTCAGAAGGTAGACTTCGAAATATCGATGAGTGAATATTTCTATATTTTTAGTATAGACGTTTATTCACTGTTTTGCCTATCTCAGTAGATAGACTTCAAAGTATGGCTATGTGAATATTTCTATATTTTTAGTATAGAAGATTTTTCCTTTGTTTTGACTATCTCACGAGATAGACTTCGAGCAATAAATAGGTGAAGATTTCTATATCTTAATTTTAATAAAGACACCTCCGTATACAACTAGTTTAATGCAAAAATGCGACAAAATACGAACTAATCGTACTATAAGAACGTGTTTGATCATATATGATCATGTTGTTGGATCTTATACGTAACTTATAGTCATTCTTGATGTAAGATTGCATGAACCGCATTTTTCGTACAGTTTTGCGTATGATCTTCTCTGACCATATCTGATCTTACTCTAATATCTTATATGATCGGTCAAGAATGTATATGTATCTTAATATCTGATATATCGACCTGGGAATTCATTTTTTTGATGTCTGAATAACTCTGGACAATCGATCAGCAGATAAGCTGCTATTATCTTTTGTTAGAAAGTAACAGGCAGTGGATTTGTGTAAGAACTTGTCCGTATCGTTAATTTTGATCTTAAAATATGGTATCTCTTGGTCAACCGATACGATTTCTTTGATATTTAAAGCGTGGAAATTCGTTTTAATTATTTTCAGCTGTTTCTCGTCAATATCATCGTCGTCATGCTCTCCTTCCAATGGGAAAGAGCTGATTATTGATTAGGGTTGATTAAGGGGGATTAGGAGTGATTAGGGATGATTAGGAGTGATTATCGGACTGCTAATCAGCTGTTTTCCCCTTGGCCACACCCCACTCACGCCACTCACATCCACATCCACACCCACAAAAGCTTTTATGTGCATTTCATTACTTTTTCGAAATATTAACGATAGGTTTGCTCCAATATCTAAAAAAGCGTGTACAGCCAACCATGCCCATGCCTGCTGTATTGATTCCATGACAGATGCTCCCGCGACAGTTGCTTTCGGGACACTTGCTCCCCAGAGACAGCTGCTCCCCGGACAGTTGCTCCCGCGACACTTGATCCCCGGACACTTGCTCCCGCGACAGTTGCTCGCCAGCGACAACTGCTCCTCGGGCACTCGCATTCGCGGCACGGGTATGGGTGTGAGTGGGGAAAGAAGTGATGGACATTTACAGCCACCGCATCTCTCACACCTATATCTATAGTCGCACCAACATTCACATCCGCACCAACACACTCCTACCCACACTCACATTTGCACCAAAACCTACCCATATTCACACTCGCATTCGCATCCACCACTCCCCCCTCCCTGCAGTCATACTCGCACCAACACCCACAGTTACACCCACATCCACACCCATCCACGGTCACACTCACACCCACACCTGCACTCACAATCACACTCGCACCCACATTGGCATCCACACTCATATCCATAACCCTGTCGCGGAAGCATCTGTCTGGGGAACAACAGTCGTGTTACCTACTGTATTATAATTCAGGAATCTGTTACTGAATTGTTGACTACATGTTTTTTAAATGCTTTTTTGATTGCACAATTCAATGTTTGTTTTCAATCTATATCATTATCTAAGTACAGATTGAATATTTTGAGGACCAAAGCATTATAAAATGAAAGTTCTTCCTTTGCACAATATTTTGAGTAGTCTTTACCTGAACGTAGAAGATCTAAAGCCTGAAATTTCTTTACTTTCTATTAGGTCTGGAGCTTTTATCGATCTCTCCAAAGATCCAGCTTAGAGGCGGTTGATTACTCTCGAGTCTTCTTCATAATTATTAGATCTCACTGTTATATTCTTCTAATAGGATATAATTAGGGTCAGCCCCAGTGTGGATTATTCCGCGGGCAAGATGGCTTGTTTCTCGAAGCTAATCTGCCATGTCACTAATGACAGAGACTCAACTAACTTTTTTATTACGATAGAAAAAGCAAATATGAGCAACAACATTGATGATTACAACATAAAAATCTATACATTGAGTCATGCATCCTGACAGACAGTCTTGAATACTAGTAAGTCAAACAATAGAAGTCATTCTACTGGTATGACACGCAATCGGTTTCTTATTTTTGCAATCATTGCAACAAAATGAGGGACGAAAAACCGCAATCCACCAGACAAAGCGCTGAATATACTCAAAAAGATTGTTAAAATTTCTAGAGCATCAAATCGATAATGATATGTATAGGTGCATTGTTTTGGTGTGCAAGCGCCGAAGAACATCTCGTAGGATGTGTCGTTAATCCACGTTTCAATAAACATATTGTAAGCTAATGTCTCAATCGTATCATTAACAGTAAAGCGTGTCGATGCAGGATCCAAACTTACAGGAATATCGAACAAAGCGGCCCATTCTTCCATCGTCATTTCTGTGTTAAGATTCATTACATTTCGAATTTCATCAATGCATGATACAGAATAGAAACAGGATAGTGAAGAGCGCAAAATTGTTTCAAGTATAAAACAGCTGCGCACCAAACCCGTAAATGAATAGTATGATGTAGTGTTGTAAAAAAGTTGTGCTGATACTGCGCAAGATCGTGCTGTACTGCAAGAGCAAGTCGTGTTCTGGTCGGTTGTTTCAAAACTGACAGGCATATTAAAAAATGAAGCATTCTCGCCTATGCTATTGTCAGCCATGACTACTTTCCAATTAGAAGAAAAGAAGCTTAATAATGCATTACTTTGTATTATTGTGCGAATTAGATCTAATGTTCGAACAAATGCGACTGAAGTGGATGTTTTGAGTCGATTGAGAGTCGCATCAATTTCGTTTTTAAACTGTGTTCGTGGTATTACTTGATACACTATCATATTTGATACAATAAATGTTTCAATCGTATGAGCCACACTGCGTTGTGCAGTCTGACAGAGTTCTTTGAGACCACCGGTAAAGTACCGCTTCCATGAGTTGAAGTCTATTGGATCTCCCAAAGTTAATCCTTTTAGGATATCTCCGGTGACTCCAAGATCAATTGAAATTATTTCAGTTTCGCATGCTTGGTGAAAAGCGCCGATTTCAAGTCGATTAACAAATGTACCGTAAGGAATCGATATCTGCGTACACGGACAATCTATGTCATTTGAATTCAGATCGAGTAAATGCTCATAATCTTCAATCGTTGGGTACAAATATGTTTTGGTTACGATGCGACCCGTAATCGATGAATAAAATAGAATGATACTGAGTGAACCGATGAGCAAGACGAGATATACTCGAGTGATTAACCGCTGCTGACGAATACTAGCAGTATCAGCCGTGTTGGATTCGAAAAGATTCAAGGTTTGAATTGATTGAATTATTTTTACCAGCATATTATGATCCTGTAAACTCTCGGTAGGTGCTATTCAAAAATGAAAGGCATCTTTTTGAATAAGCTCACAAACCAAACCCAAGATTATAGCAGTCAGAAAAACTATAGGCTGTTTTGATTTTAATCATTCACGTCTTCACACTTTCGCTTTAGAATAATTTTCAAATTCCTTCAGTGCCGAAAGAGATCTGTTTAAAAATGATCATCGTGTCATAACAACTAGGGTGGCATTTTCAGTTTCATTTCTAAAAAGAAACGAAATTGTACAGTGAGGTGAATAAAAAATTTGATAAGCTTTCTCCTCTATATTGTATATTTTGCCAAGCGACGTCCAAAGAGAGATGATTGATATGATCAGATTATACTCTTATTGTTTCAATATCTATTTCCATTGTTCTTTTCATTTCTAACTCTCCAAATTATGTTGTACTTTCATTTATTCTGCTTGATTCGACATCTAAAACTTACTAGCAAATACTAGATTAGCAAACTAACTTCAAAGTATTAACCTTTTCTGAACTAAAAACCTGACTTTCATAGAAGAAAACTAGTTTATACTAGGTTTTGACAAGTCAAAAGTGAGGCATCTAACGGGTAAACCCGTTTTATTTTACTCATCAAGATCGCCTCGACACTATCATTTGAGTGATTGAAAATGAGGAGTAAAATGAACCCAATGCCGAGCCTTTGACCTATTGGGCAGACAGAAACCGAGCTCCAACGTAGAATTTCGATGTTCGTTGGAAGCTGAATCAACTGGTTGAAATGTCTATCGGACGGCTACTTAGATGCTGATTGAAAAGGTGGTTTTTCAAAGGATTTTAACAGAAATCGATAAGTTTATCTCTTACTTTTTCAATTTCGTATAGATTGATAGCACATTTTACTTTCAAAAATGACACGACACAACCTTACGTGCATCACGATTTTCTCGTATAATGGTTTTCTTTTGATAATAAGAGCGATACGATAGCTAGACTGAGCGTGTGGATATGAGTATGCGTGTGAGATATAGTTTCAAGTGTTAATGAAAGACTGATATCGACACCCGCACTTACACGCACACGATGATTATTTTTATTTTCACTTTCGTAATTTTAATATCTTATTCCTTCTTTATTTTTCCTTTGTTCACCTCGCATTGTGACGGTGTGTCACATTATAGTCCCAATCGAAAGTATTCTCGCAAACGTTTTTCCGACGACTTTGCTATCGGATTGAAAAATAAATTATTTAGTTACAGAAATGGATTATTTTTGCACAATACACTCACCACGAACGGTTTTCCGATTTCTCCATTTTCCGATAATAACCAGAACAAGCTTTCCAATCAATGGTACAACTAATCGAAGGCCTTGATTGAGCCCACTACAAACTGAAACAAGTAATAAAATGGCTACAATGATAGTTCGACGTTTGAATATTGTATATGAACAGCTGAGAGGTGCACATTGTTGGTAGTACAGACCATAACGATTATCGCTGATGACTGATGTTTCCAAAAACGCTTGATTAATTAAATCTAATGTATTGCCATCGAATCGAGTAGGAATCGATGTATTTAGTGGCTTGATATCTGGTGGAAACTCCGAGATGATCATACTAGCATATGTTGCTCGTATATTTTCAATATAAACCTTATTATACCACCAGTCGGTACCAGAGCTGAAGAATCCAACCAATGGTGTGCAACCCACAAATACTTCATAAAAAATGTCCAGAAATTCGAAGAAGTTCGATCCATTCGTATACAGGATAGGTCTCAAAAGGCAAATATTAGAATTAATTGTGCATGAGCATAATGCAGTTAATATTACGCCTTCGGGAGTTATATCTGCCAATTGGCAAAGCAATACATCCTCAATATTCACGTTGCTGTCATTGTCCACTGTAATTTGGAAATTAACATTTGATCCTGATAAAAACTGATTTATAGTACCAGCAATATTAATCCAATTTAAAATAGGCACAAAGCTATTGCGTGTTCCATTGATGAATTCTTCAGCCACCGCTTGAGTTTGTTGAACAAACAGAGATTGAGGACGAAGATGATTGCTAACGAATGGTGTATTGATGAAAAAACGTTGACTATCTTCAATATTGATTTTAGCCAAAGAGCAAAACGTAGCCAAAAGTTGAAAATACGACACACCTGTAGGACGAAAATCTCGTGAATACGGTGTTTCAGTCCAAGGACGTATTAGAGTTGGATCAAACAAAGACAAATAATTTAGCCACATTGGTGAAACTATATCGCTCGAACACACTTGGTGTAACACGAATGATACATTTAGAAATGCTCCATAGGGTACAGATAAATGTGTGCAAGGACATTGTATGGTATTTGGATGATCATTGAATAGTTTTTCGTAGGTTTCTAGAGATGGATACATGATAGTAACAATTTGATCGTCGTTGAATATAAATATGTAAAAGCCAACGGTGATCGAGCAGATGATGAATAATAAAATAAAGAGTCGCGTGAAGAAATACTCACGTGTTATATTAGTATGTGTTCGAATTTTCTTACTTTCGAAAAGATTTAACTTCTTCAGTTGCTGATAAACGAAATTTGCTAGACGTTGAAGACGATCGAAGGCTGTTATTGCTAAGAAGATTTTAGATTTAATGGAATACAAAAATTTTCTATAAACTGCATATTAAAACCCAGACAACCAAACAAAATAACCAATTAACCTCAAGATAAAAGTGTGGGTGTAGATTTGAGTGTGAAAAACGAAGAGAAGACTCAGTCACCTCACACTCCCCAATTCCTTTTCTCGACTTCTCTGAGAGTCAAATCAGAATACCCCCCCCCCTCATAATAAAAGACCCCCCATATTAGAAGACCCTCCGTTTTAGAAGACCCCTCCGGAGGAGTCACTTCATAGAAATTTCTTTTTTGCACCAGCAAAAATTTACAAATTTACAAAAGTTCGCTGGACCATAATAGAAGACCCGGGGTCTTTTATTGTAGGGGGGTTAGCTTTTTCATATGGACCACTTTAAAGCTTGAAAGATTAATGTTTTCTGAACAATCTTACAAAATCAGATTTGCATTTGAGAAACACCACGAGAATATCGCAATTGCTGTGTGGAATAGACTTCCACTATCAGGATTCGAGTTACATGAATTTTGTTTTCACTTACGCCGACGTGAAAGAGTCGCATCATTCTGTGAACTGCTGTTATTTGAAGTGATTTTGGTTTTCCAGCGAAAAATTCCGTTTACAACAAATGGTACCATCAGACTCAAGATAGAAGAGAGAGCACCAAAAGTTCCAAGAATTGTAGTAATAATGAAGAGACGTGAAAAGCGATGAGTGTATGAGAAAGTACAATAAGCAGGTTTACATTGTTTGTAAAATGAATCAAACATTATCTCACTATTCAATTTATCAATCATTAAATCATTGAGAAGTATTTGAATAGTAGAATTTACCAGAAAATGATTGTTGAAATCATTGGAAAGTAGACTTCCCGTTTCTATCGATGAGTTATGTAGAAAACGGAAACATTCTAGATCGTAATAACATTCTAGTGTAGAACCCAACGTTGAATCAACAATATAGCAATCAATTATCATTCCTGGAACTACTATTAATTGATCTTGACTGTCTCTGATAACAGCTGGACGTGGACATCCAGTAATAGACAAACACGAGCAATTTTCGGATACCACTGGTAACATTTTTGGGCGATACCAATCTCCAAAATTTGATGGTGGATAATGAAGATAAAAGTTGGTTCCCAAAGCTGATACAAATTGATTTCCAGACATAATCCGTCGAATAACAAGTAAAATCTGAGCAAATGTTGCTTGGGCTGAAGAAATATGATTATTAAGATCTCCTTGAGCTTGACGATGAAGAACTTCTTCAGTAACTGCCATCGGACTAAGAATGCGCGATGCACCAAAACTTGTGGCAGCATCAGTCCACGTGCTCTTGCTCACAACACAAAAGCCTGCGATTGCTTGCCAGAAAAAGCTTAGATAAAATCGAATGTCAGATTCAGTTGACGATGAAGTTTTGTTTTCGACGAAGATTGAATCAATCCATTCTTCTGTGATAAATTTACTTGAACATACTTGATGAAAATCGACGTGAACTTTCACAAATGATCCGTAGGTGATTCCAATTTGAGAACATCGGCATTGAAGAGTATTGGGATATTTTTTTGCCAAATATACGAACATGGCCTGTGAAGGTGAATAATCAATACCATTCTCTGTTCGAATAATGAATGCGGAAACAACTCCGATTATGAGAAGGAAACCAATCAGTAATGGAATGTAAATGCGTGTTGCAAGTTGTTCTCTTGGAGCAGTCTGTGCATCACTTGAGTTTGTTTCGAATAGGTTCAAATGAAGAAAAGACTTCCACAAGAAATTCAATGGATTCCACAACATCAATGCTCTGTTTTTATTTGACAACTAGAAGTTTTCAATGAAAATATATTGGAAAGCGGAAAGCTAATCATTTTTGCTACACTCACAAAACATCTGGAAGATAGCAACGAGCCAACAATCTTCAGCTCTAGTTTTAATGAGAATATAGAAATGGAAAGAAAATATGAATATAATTTGCGATAGTGAATAACAGTTTTGGATGCGTGCATAGTTAATGAAGAATTCGAAGAATGAGAAATATTTGAATTACTTTCATAATTGTATATAATGGCACTGCTTGGAAGATAAACTTTTGTGGACGATTAGAATGAATACAATCAACGTAATCTGAAAAAGTATGGCATGTTTCACTCTTTGACGATTTAAATAAGTCAGAAACCTGAATATGTCTGCTAGAGCAAGACTTAGTCTAATAAAATTTTATTATGTTCTCTTAGCTTAGGAGCATATTCATCTTCCTATAAATGTGCTCTTGCCTAGATTCTCCCCCTCTCTCTCTCCGACATGAATTGAGGAGAAACTCAAAAATCATTTACGAGATAAGAGTTTTTTAGCATTGAGAGTTATGTTTAATGTCAAGTTTGTTGTTTGAAGTTTCTCGATTGTCGTTGACCATTACTGTTGCTCTATAAACAAGATGACAATCATGTAAAATGTATTACAGCATCGCATGAAAAGCTAATCAGGATTTCTGTGCTTTATTACCCCATTGTTATCTATTGTTGAAAAGAAGACTACATGCAATTAAAGATTGCTTATCAGTTTCTTGCATTCATGATTAGTTCATCAGACAAATATATTATAAAAATTAATGTTTTATTTTATCTGCTTTCCATATCATATTTTGCTTTCTAATAATATAAATTGACATGAAAGTGGGTTCATAAAATATGAATGGTATAGCCTGATGAAGTTTAAGTCAACACAGTAGTTCGGTTTCTGTTTCTTCATATAAAGAGTATTCGACATTGGTAAAATATTTTTGATTCGCTAAAGAAAAAAGATGCATTCTCAATTTTTTCAAGAAAAAGAATTGAAATTAAAAGAAAATTAGGCTGAAAGCTTGTGAAAAGTTTGTATATATTGTCTGCTAAGCAAATGTCGATTGAATCGGTTGTTTATCATAATTGGTTGCAGCTCTACCAGATGGCATCCGTCTTTCTCACTTCACCGTTTGTTCTTTTACTGCTTACAGCTACTATTTTGAAGTTTAGCATAAAGGCACACAGTTACATCGAGAGATATTGCTATATCTAACCATTGAATTTGAATAAGGTATCATAACTATATTTAACTTTTAATATTAATGTATAATACAGAATTCTCCAAAGAAATCGTCATAGCTGTTATTTACTCAAGAACTGACTTTCAATCGTTTTTCTGTAGAAAAGATCATATAATTTTTAAAAAAACGGGCTTGATTCGCTTGTCCTATAAATTATCTTTGGCTTCTATTCCAATTGTGATATCTTCTTAAATTTTTACGTAGGAGACAGTGGAAGCAAGGAAAGATTATGGATTGTTAGTATGCGAATCGACGTAAATGAAAATCACTTCTTTCTTTCTACATGAAAGGGACGACATGATAATGACGGCGTGAAAAGGTCCATGATTTGTTTTATAAGCAATCACTCACATATAGAACTTTAAACTCCAACAGCTATGCAAAAGGTTCAAAGAAGCGATATCAGGCATCGTACTATCCTTGAAACTTGCACTGCGGAGAAGAGGAGAGTGACAAAGGCAGCAGCATACTTTTGTTTGAGATTATGTCTATTAAAAGTCATCACTGATTTAGATCATACTAAATTGCTCACTTAAAGAAATCGAGAGTCAACTGCTCGCTTTTGATCGATAGGTGCATTTGCCATCGAATTCTTTTACGTTAGGAATTTTTGTGAGTCAACTTGCTCTTCTCGAACCATGTCAAAAATGGAGTCATCATGTACTAAGTAAAATAAATCAGGCTTTTGAAACACTTTCTATGGGTGTGGGTGTGTAAACCTGTATGATATTAGGTATTTCGATGGTGATGAAACTATCTTATCAATTGACATAAGATATTAGAATAGAAGATCGACATTTTTTTGCAAATTGGTATATTGTAACAAACGCAATTGATAACATTACACGATTCATTTTAATCTTGCTTAATGGTTTTTCTCAGGTATGTTTACAATATATTGTCACATATAAATCCAAAACTCTTGAAATACACGAAGAAGCTAAGGAAAACTCGTAATAATTCAAATATAATATATCAAATTATAGTTTCATTGACTATGTAAATATGGATGTAGGGTGTGAATTTGAGTAAAGAGAAGACTCCGTCCACACCTCTCTATTGTATGAAGAGTATATAGTATAGGCTGAATTACTTGAAGAGTTTATTTTATTTTGTATGGAACTGTTTTGGAAGCAACTAAATCTTCATTTTGTTCAATGTCTCCATACCAACGGAAGCACAATCGTTCCTATCTATAATATATGTTGTAACAATATCGATTTTCTTATGTTAAATTTTATGTCAAATCGACAAGTTTGTGCATGGGCACACTTTTTATTCCACATTTATGGTTTATTTTGGATAAACATTTGGCAATGGTAGTTGAAGTACCCGTTTAGCACCAAATAATGGAAAAAAAATTTCGAAGAATGCAGGACCGACACATGTAAATAGTGCAATATAGAGCGGCACTTTATAAAGAAATATGTGTGTCATCATGATTCCAAATGGTTTTAATAAAGTAATACAACAAAGAGTTTCTGAGCGCCTAGCTATGCTTTATTAAAAGAGAAATGTGTATGCCGACACCGAAGATGAAGCATCGAATACGGTAATAGAAGAGTAGATACAAAAGCCGACTCCTTGAGTAGTGAGACTACAAGTTGATTGCGACGGCAATCCCAAAGAATGGAACATTATTATATAATAAGAGTGTATCTTTGTCGCGTATGACGAGGGTGTGGATGCGGGTAGACGTTTGAAAGTTGAATACAAGTGCCTCGACACCCGCAACCAACCTCGAGAATGATGAATTTTTCGTGTATCTGGTACTACTGACCAACTTATCAATATTTCACTTTTTCATGATGAGTATATGTACCTAAGTTATGTTCACAGTAAATTTTAAAGACAAAGGGATGTTTATTTGTTGAGACATAAATGTCCTAAAGAAGCACAAAACTATACTTTTGTGACGAGAGTGTCTTCAGAAAAATTTCAATGTCTTGGAAACGGAACAATTTTTTTCCAGACGGCTTGCATCAAAATTCCTAACACTATTTTTTCTACCACATATCTTAAATTGAACAAAACCTGATAGCCTCGATTGAACAAATTGGATCGTGGTTTACGTGGACTGGCTGATAAGTGTAATAGTACACTAATATTGTTAACAGTAATAAGTGTATATGTCGACTCAGAAAGCCTGAAAAACCAAAATATTCTAAGATATTTAATAACTCCTTGAGTGCTATATTTTGGGTCTATACTGGGCTCAAAAGAGAATTAACACCTGGATATGTTCTCTGGTGAGTGGAATTAACAACACCATTTCGACTACAATAAAAAAATTCTAGTTCATCTCAGAACGCTCCTCAGACCTTGAATGAGTAGAATATGTTCGTCGATGTTTATACTAGTGTGATTCTTGTGCACATAATCATGTTTATTGAAGATATCAATGATGATGATTAATTATGACTCTAGAAATCAGTCATTCTTTCAAAACAGCTAATAGCTGGATAAAGATTTTTCGCTTCAAGTATTATGTATTAGCATATTGCAGTCAACAAACCACGTATGAGTTTCACATTTTAGCCTTACAACGACTGTTCTGACAAGTTTGTCCAATTATCATTTTCAAAATAAGTTTTTAAAATTAGAAGTCATTTTAGAAATAGCGTATCAAATTAAAGAAAGTTTTCATAAAATTACGAAATAAATTCGTGTGATTAGGTTTTTTTACGTAAATCATTATGAAAATTAGAAACTTCTAAAATAAATGTCAATCTATACGGCATGAGCAATATTGGTTACTTCTGAGCTTGCCTGGGTGGATATTATGATATTTCTGAAACTTTTTCATTAGCTAAATAAAAAATTAATCAACTAAATAACAAAAAAAAAGTCGAATCATAATTTAAATCATCGTCAAAAAGAAATTGACTGTTCGAATCTATCGAATTTTTTTTATATTGGTTCTTGTTCTCAAAATGGTGCGAACATAAAATCATTAAATATGTTGTTGCAGATGATAGTCTTGTTTTATTCCGATATCGAATAACTTTTTCAATCGATATTTTGTTTAAAAACTTTTTTTTAATTTCCTTTAGATAAAACGTTTACAAACAACTTGAAAAATGAAAATAAAAGCAAGAAAAAAGAATTCTCTTTATTTGAATATCAATCGATGAAAAAACAAAATATTGTATTTGAAATATATGGAATAAAATAACGCTTTTTTAGGTTGAAAATATGTCGATTTTTTAATAGAAACAATAGAAACAGAATTTTTCGCTAAAGCATTGGCACGATCATACATAATGAAATGATTAAAAAGAGGAAATATAAATTTGCTTTGATTGGAATACATTAAAATGCTTGTAATGCCAATGAAGTTAATGATTTAAGAAAATCTCTTTTTTTTGTAATTTTCTATTTTATTTCAAATAAATGACAAAGTTAGTTTAAGTTTCAATATAAACAATTGAAAATTGCTCTGACAGATATTGTTTGTTTTTTCTTGTATGCTAAATGACCTGGTTTGAAACTATTTCTAAATGATATACGCCCAATTCTCTCATTTCTGCTTTATTTGTCAAGTTACAAAATATTAAAAAATCAGTCATGACATGGACTTTTCGGAATAAAATTTTTCGAAAAACATCTTTTTCTTTTACGATGGTGGCGATGGCGTGATGTCATGAATAAATCCTAATCAATACTCGATAAATAAATGATTCTGTTGCAAAAATAAATTCTTAAAAACTAGGTGCTGGTTACCTCTAACCGATATTTTGAGTGAAAACTATTATTGGCCAAAGTATTACAAGAGATTGTTCAAAAGTTGTCAAAATTTTGGTTTCTGAGTAATTTTTTATGCTCTTTCAAACTAGCAAAGTCATGTATAAAACTAAAATTTTTCGGTAAACTGCTTGAATGATCGTCTTGTGGGCACTGTCTTAAAATCACTATGAGAATTTGAGTTTGATACTGAATGCATTAAACCAAAAATATGTTGTTATTAAACTTCTTTCCGATTCATTTACAAATGAGCTAAAGTCAACGCTTGGATGAAAGTAAACATCGTCATTTAATTACATTTGATAGAATAGTATAATTATATATTCTTCTAAAAGAATCATTGATTGTACAACAATAAAATAAAATTTTTTATATATCTAATAGGTGAATAAAAAATGAAGATAGCAGTATTTATATTACTAGAGATTGAATTCGTCTTCCCAATCTTTGCGTCGATAAGACATCATGCCCTTTGTCTTTCCTAAGGACTTTTTACCACGGCCACGAAATACTATCACTCCACCATGTCGAAGACAACCTTTACAGGGTGTGTCATGATTCTTGTGTAATTGCCGTTGTAGAGGATATTCATAATCTTTAAACGATAAATCAATCCATGCAGTGACTTTCTCTTCTTCTTCTAGTCGAACGTTACTTCGTTTTCTATTAATTGTTTGGTAGTGTCGTGCTCGATCGAAATCTTCAAAGTCTCCACCAGGAAATCCGACGTGATAAAATGGACTATTTTTGCGATTGGAGCGCATATCCATAGGTATCATTTTCCGAATAGGCGGTTGATTCTCTTCATCATCAAGTAATTCCCATCGTTTTGACTTTGATAGAGAAAAAGGAATTCTACTGTTCTTGTCAATGAGGAAATCTCCTCGATGAGCCTTATGTTCGAATTCATTGCGTCGTACAGTTGCATTTGTTCTTAGTCCTTGCCGTTTGCCCTGTCGTTGTGGCATGATGAAACTATCGAAAAAATGCTACTCTAAAAAAAACAGGAAACTTTCTTTTTTGAAAAATCAGCAAATACTTTTCAATTCACATAATTCAATGTTAATATTTTGTCTTGCTGAAGTGAAAAGGTTTCTCTGGGATAGGATAGAAAAAAAGTAAATAAAATTGAAATCGACATGTTTCTCGTTATTATAAAAAACATTTGTATCGATCGAAAAAAAGGGTTAGAAAAAAGTTCTATTTAAAAAACGGGATTTAAGACAAAACTACTCTAAAAATGTGTTTTTCTTCTTGTGACTGAAAAGATTGATCTCTACATAGTAACTATAGTATTTATAGACTCAGGCATTTCATAGTAATTGCATCACACATGTGTTGCGAAGGAGAACAAAAACTGTCATGTAATGTTATAATTCAAGGAGTCATTCTTAGAAGCATCTAGTTGATTACTAATATTTCTATTCTATTCTTGAAATTGTATTCATCTTACAAGAGAGGATCTTCGTTTTCAATCGGTTAGGGTGCAAATAATTGTTCAATTGTTCTTCATGATTGATTGGATCAGGTAATGTAGGATTTTCACTGTAATAATATATATGAAATTCATTTCCAAGATTAGTCGTTTTCAAAAAAATATTGCCTCTTCCTTTTCTCCAAGAACAAGATGTTCATTCATCTGTATAATTAAATTTTATTCAATAAAAAGAAGATTGATTACATGAAATAAAAGAAATTGATACAGGTGCATGACGATCATTGTGTATCGAATTGAAGAATAACGACGGTAGCAATTGATATTGTTCACAAAAATTAGATGAAAATGAAGAAGGAACATGCATTACTTTTAGCCTTATGATGTATGTTTCCACGTTTTTATGTTTCATCGTCAAGCGCCGCATTGACCCATGGAGGTGGTACTGATCCTTTAATCATATTCCAAATGATAGCTACAACAAAAACAATTATATACAATTAGATAATTATTAACAAAGATGACATTCCTTGCTTCATCGAAGTCCTCTATACTTCGGTTCTTTCTGGTTCTCGAAGAGAAGATTTTTTCCAAAATCGATGACTTTGTATTACACAATATTTGATTTTCACGAATGATCTTGATGTACCGTGTTTAACGTTGAGGTAGGTTATAGGCTAAATCAATTGTGTGGTGCACACGTATGGTTCCTTCTAAAATGAGGAGCGTAGGTTACAAAGCAAGACTCTTGAAATGTACGCGTTCCTTGCTCATCATAGACATTCATTAGTTAGTCCTATACTAATTATGAGTTATAGAAATTAATATTTGGTCCATGAAGATTTTACACCAATTACGCCGCCATTGTATCCATGTTTGCCTGTATAACAGAATAAATGAACAGCATCTAACCATTAAAAACCCTGGGAACCGACGAATTGTACCACTACAGACCTCGATAACTACACATAAGAGGTTTTGCATTGACTTGTTACGAAGAAAAACATTAAAGTATATAAAGGATACGATTTCGACTCCTTTACAACATTTCAATGATTTTCTCGAAAGCTAAAAAGCTTTAATATATTAGTCAACATTTTTGATAATGCAGTGAACGATTTTGGGGGTGACATTTTAACGCGTGAGTCAAATCTCAAGATGTAAAAGTCACGAATGAAGAGTAGTGATCTATAGAACTTTCATATTAATTATAGGATTCAATATAAAAAAATAGAGCGTGAAGGGCCATCGATGAATAAGTAGTTTACAAATGTAACGGCGATTATTTATAAAAACAATTACTCTACAAGAAGATTTTTACTTTAGTGTATATTTATAACTAAAGTTAGGTTTAAGGATGACTGTGAGTTCTAAACTTCTGTCCTAAAGGAACTGCTAATGAGCCTTTCATGTATTTTACAAATGTAGACCTCACAATTCTGATATTTTCAATCAACAATTCTAGTCTTGGCTTCTCGCAGCTGAACGACTTGGTAGATTTTCTATGCAATCTTGAAAGAATCTGATTAAATACTTTCTTGTATTTGTAAATATTTTATCTCATGCAGTTACTGTTTTCATGAAAGAACAATAGAAATTATCGGAAAATGATGTCATTTTGGACAAAGTGATAGTTTCTTTGAAATGTTTGGATTTTTTCACCACAAAATTTACGATTAATTACTTCATTTTTTTCAGATAGTGAAGCGAGACCTAATCACTTTTGTTCGTTATCAATACATTCAAGAGTAGTTAAAAATCTGTTCATTCAAAGGCAGAAATGACTTCCTCACTAAAACCTAGATTGTTCTGAAAATCTCGAATGTTGTAAGTACTTAAATAAGTTTGGATTCGATTCAAAAAATTTTTATGTCATTGGTCAATAGCGTCTGATTGATTCTGATTAAAATCGAATTCGAATAGAGATAGTCACGAGCGTGGTTCTCTTGAAGCGCCATTGCTTCAACATGGTTCATCACCAAGAATTCGAGCACAACATCTGTTTAAACATTCAACTATTCCATTCTCGAATCCGAGATTTGCGAAAGCGAATCTGAGAGTGGACGCTGACATATATCACATACGAATAAAACTGAAGTTTTCTTGATGTTGACTATTTGGAGTACAGGGTAACGCTAGTAAATCGTTTTATAGCTGCAGTGATTAACTTGCGTTTGTAATAAAAATCAACATAGTAAATAATGTTTGTTGTTTAAATTGATATTTCAAATTTAATTATTTAGATTCAAGAAGAAATTGATTTGGATGTTGATGAAATGAAGCGTCATAATCATATAAATGAATCGTTTGCAACCGATCCTGAATTTGGAGTAAATAAAGTTTGGTTCTTTCTTTTTCTCTTCTAAGATAAATAATTTTAATTTATTTAGAGACAAAATATAAGAACAAAACGTGAACTAGGTCATCGGTAAGAAAATCATTTTAATAATAAAAAAAAGAAATAATTTTTATTAGATTTCTAAAATTTTGGTATATTTGTTAATCGAAGTTTACAATTGGATTGAATCAAATTTTATGATTTTGATATGGATTATACATTAGCATTGTATAAATCACCAAATTTGAAGAATTGACATTTCAACGAATTATTGAATCATTAATTGAATTTGGTTATTCTGAACAAACTCGAAGTTTTGTTTATGATCGAAAATTTCCTTTACAATAATAATTTTATTATATTTATTAATCATTTTCAAAAAAATTTCTGTTTTTTTTTCTCTCATTAATAGGGATCTTTGGTATGATAAATTATATGGAAATTCACTTAAAGTTGATGCACATGGAAATATTCTTACAGTTGTTTATGGTTTTAAATTTATTAATAAGTAAAGATTTTTCTTTTCATTGGTTTTCATCCTTATGATTTCATTCTAGACATGCAGTTCGAGAATTTTATCCGAATAAATATGTAATTAGTGATGATCGTATTTATGTTTATTATACACTTTTTAATCTATCAAGTAATATGAAAAAGAGAAAAAAGCGAGATTCATAAAAAATTGCATTTATCGTAATTCTGATGAGATTACATGTGACGTATAATAAAAATTTCTTACAGATGTAGGATCGGTTGGCGTCTTTTTTTGGAAGCGACTGAATTTAGTATAGTTTTAAAGAATCTCTTTGGGTTGAATCCACTGACACTAGATTATGTATCCGTCGTGCCACAAATCATGATAGAGAGCAAGATGTCTATGATGTTTTGTGGAGGAAGAGGTGTAAATTTCTCGCTATTATACTTCACTATTCATTTTCATTCATATTTTAAAAGGAAAAGGATTTTTTTTCTATTTAGAAATTTATCTTATTGCTTGTTTAATGGATTATTTTTCTATTGTGGCAACATATGTCGAGTACGTAAGATGAATGGATATTTGAAGATTTATTTGATTAATTTTTTTTTTATAGAGATCGAACAGCTATTGAATTTGGAGAAAATATTCTTTCATCTCGTGCAATTTTCAAAGATGTTCGAAAGTCATTTGACCGTGTTCATTATACAGTAAAGACTTTTTGTTTCTAATATGAAAAGAAAAACGAACTGGTTTTTTTTCCTTAAGAGTAAACTTAAAGAAATGGTTTGTGAAAATTTTGAAAAATATGTTCATAAGCATGAACAATTACCAATATTTTGAGATCGATAAATTTATTTATGAATTGAATAAATAAACAAGATGAAATCAATTTCTTTGTAGTACTCGTTCTCATGATGCAAAAACGTTTTTATTAATCGATAGTGAATATTGGTATACTGATAAATTAATGACATATTTATTAGCAACTGATAGTGATACTAATAATTCAAAACGTGACTGGAAATCACATTTTAATTATATTGTTGTTGATGCACAAAAACCATTATTTTTTGCTGAAGGTACAACATTAAGAAGAATTGATCAAAATACTGGAAGTATGAAATTGGGTTCTAATGCTGTGCAATTACAACAAAATGAAGTTTATAGTGGAGGTAACAAAAAAAAGAAAGCTCATGAAAATCTGATATATATGCTTCAACAGTTGTTAATCTCGTTTATTATCTAATTTTTTTTAGTTTTTTTTTGTGCTATTCCACAATTAGTATGTAATCTTATGAATCAACTGTTGATCCTGAAGAACCAATGCACTTTAATTCATGAGACGATGAAAAACTTCAATCAAATTCAACTGTTCGTCATCATTCAACATTATATCAAACATTTAAGAATACACGTTGTTTTGATCGTTCAATATCAGCATTTCCATCAATACACACTCATCCTGATTTACCATTATACATAATACATGATCATGATGAAGATGGTGATCCAGATGATGATAATCCATCAAAAGTTGGTCACGATTTAGACTTTGATGTTCGATCAAACATAACATATACATCACCAAAAAAGACATGCAGAATCAACAAATGATTAAAGAGACTTCCATTTAATTCATTCTTGTCTTTTTAGTTTAATCTATTTATAGAGTTGTTAGATTTTGTTGTTGATGTGTTGGGTGTGGGTAGAGAAAAAATACCTACATCTACACCCACACCCACACCCTCTTTTTTTATTTCTCTCAAAAGATGACTCAACAATCGAGGCCTTAGCTTCTTCTAACGACAGTGTGAAATTGGAAGAGAGAGTAAACAAAAATCTGTAACAAAAAAATTTTCTTGGCATTTTTAACGGACGAAACATAAAGAAATAAAAAAACAAATAATTGGAGTTAATGTTTGTTCGTGGCTCCTTGATAATGAAACAATGTATTGAAAGTTTGCTTTTGAAAAAGAACAAAAGGAATATTTCAATGCGACTTAGTAAGAAAATATTGACTGCATTCGTCGAATATCAATACAAGAAGTGTCTAGTGATTGTAACCGTTTGGAAAATAGTGTCAAATGTCGCCAATGAATGAAGAAAAACAACATTATTTATCAACTCGATTTTGTCAATTGGAGTTCTGAAATTTCGTTGTATAAAGTTGAAAATTCTTAAAAATAATCCGACAAAACACGACACAGTAATGAAACAATTAAATATTGTATTATTAATTTCCTTGATTGTCTTATTTCTACTTTATATTGATTTAACGAAGGACAAAACAAGTCTTAACATATTATAAACTATTGAGTAAAAGACAAAAAGATTGGAATTTTTGCTAAGAACATTTTAAGCCATCAGTACTCTAATAATGAATATTCGCTTCCTTGTCAATACATATGTATATTTTATTTATCTGACTTGAAACAGGTGGAAAATTAAATCATTTATAAATAAAAGAAAAAGAATGCCCAGGTCAACATGGACGATACGAAAACGGTAGTAAACCAATAAAATATGGTGACTATACAGAGTCCCGACGATTTTTGTAAACGGGAATCAGTTTACACTGTAAATACAGATACATTACGAGCCATTTTACAGCGCAACTTCCTTAGAACTGTATACGACCTGAAAACGAAAAGCGTTTACGCACCGTTTCGAGCCGTTTTTTTCTGACACTTTAAGTTCGTCGACCGATGTAACTCCGACAGCACATACACAAGAGCAAGATCAATTCATAGAAGCCTCAATAATTTTTCTTGACATTAAAAATAAAGATACTAATCAAAGCTCAAATAAAAATCCTATAGTGCATAGGCTTGTCCGTTTTAATTTAAATTCACGAAGATTTTACTTTAATTATTTATTGTATATTTCACTTTTTAAATTCTATATCCTTCAATAAAAATTCATTTTATATTACATTTTTTTAATTCGAAATTTATTTTAGATATACATTTCTGAAATTTTATTTCATTTCAGAATTTTTTACAATCAAAATTTATTTCGGATATCTTTAGTTTTTGTTCTCAGAATTTATTGACATTTTTTTGAACTAAAATTCACTATATATTTTATTTTTCTTGAACTAATTTTTTTCATTTAAATTTGCTAAAATTTAAAATCAAATTAATTCTTCATTTTATTTTTTCAATGAAAATTTATATTCTATTATATTTTCTTTTATTTAAAATTCATTGTAGGATTAAATTTTTGAAATTTGAATTTCATACTTTATTGTCTGAAATTCAAATATATTTAATATTTTCTATTCTTGAATTAAAACTCATTATATGTTTTATTTAAGTCTGCTGAAATTCAAATCCAAATTCATCTTACATTTTATTTATTAAATGTAAATTTATATGAAAAATTTACATTATATTATATATCTTTTATTTGAAATTTATATTTACTTTATGCTTTATGACTTTAAATTAAAATTCATTGTATATTTAATTTATTTTTAAATTGAATGTTCTTATGTAGATTTGCTAAAATTAAAATTCGCTTTATATTCCACTTTTAAAATCAACATTTATTTTATACTCCATTTTTTATTTCAATATTTATTGTCAATTTAAATATCCCGAACTTAATATCATTTCGATATTAAACTTTTTCAAAATCAAAATTTTTTTGAACTTAAATTTCACAAAATTTTAATTAATTAATTTTTTTATATTTACGTTTATGATAAATATAAAATTTCTAAAAGTTTATTTTCGAATGGATTAATTTTTTGGAGCTGTAAATGAGAACATGAACCCAAGGTTGCATTTAATAATAAAACCAATACTCGAAGAATCGTAATAAAACAGCCGTAAACGAGTACAATTACGTATATTAACGGTCGTTAACGTTGAAAATACAGTGGAATACACATGGCGGTATTTCACCCGTTAAGTTTTAGAAAACGGCCAAATACGGTCAGTTTACAATACAGTGCGAATTTCTGCGCTAGATAATGCGGTTCAATATGAATCGAAAACGGAACGTATTGAATCCGTATATCTCCGTAAATGCCCCGTTTTTGCAAAATTTTCGGTCCGTTATCAGATCGTAAACGACACCGTTTTGATCGACCTGGGTGGCTTATTTTCTGTTTTTAAGATCAATCAAACTATAAAATTATTGTAAAATTTCGAACAATGCAATGGTTATCATCAGAAAGGCTTTATTGTGTTAACATATTCTGCCTTGCCACTTTGTGTCTTGTTGTTTATCGGATTATTTTCATAACGCATTCTTTTAAAAAGCAAAAAAAAAGAATTTATTTCGTTTTTTTTTGTTGTGTCACAACGCATACTATCCTAACATGTGACGATGCTTAATTCTTTCTTCTATTTTATCTTTTTTTTATTTTTCTTCTTTGTGTGATTTCAAGATTATTTGACATATATAGATTTCTTTCGATCAATAACATTGAATGGAAGTAAGAATGAAAAACAAAATATTGACTGTTTTAGACATAAGAATGAATGGATGATAAACGACTCTTTGATCACTTTGCACTTATTGATGTAGAAAATACAGGTTCTATTGAACGTGATGAATTACTTCCGACAACATCATCACCAATAGCAGATACATTTATACAATTATCATCGAAAACACATGATATAACACCAAAACATCAACAACTTATTGTTGATTTAGTTATTATTTACCGTACCCATGGTGAAAATCCACCAGTTGCTTATGAAGCTATATGGGCAACTCCAAATCATTTCTCAGCTAATCTAAATCATAGTGGACTACACAATCATGAAATGTATTTATGTATTAGACGTGGACGTGATAAACCACCAATAACAGATATTGATGTTTTGTTGGAGGCAAGAGAAGAAACCATGGATAATTTTTCAGTTATTGAAACAACACCACATGGATATCCAGCAAGTATATGTAACTCATTCTTTAGCAAAGAACGTACATTAATTACATATCGACGAGCAGCCTTAACGATTTTATGCAATACATTAACTGTGACAGATGTTTGTGTTATTATTGAGAGCAAAGTATGAAAACAAGTTAGACTTAACTATATGTAAAGATTTTTTAATTCCAAAGTTTTCTCTAATAGTAGTTTATTAAATGGCTAAACATTTACAGATTTTGCATTCTAATCTCAGAGTATTTTTATTTGATGTATGATAAAATCTGTTTTTTTTCCAGTATAATTAAAGAATTTTTTCTTTAAGAAATCTCATAAGTAATTTGATATGTCAACATTTCTTGTGTTTTCTCATGAAATATTATTTGACATAAGACTGAAAATTATTTTCAAAAAGACTTCTATTTTTTTTTTCTTCTTTTAGGGCAAAACTTCTCCACATTCATTTATTAAAATAAATAAAAATTTAAATCATTCAATGTTTAATCCAAAAATATATTTTTGTTATAAAAAATCTGTTATGAATTCAATACGAATTCAATATCGTCCACGTATTTTTTATACGTTTCCAACAATCGATGATAATCAATATGTTATATTTCTGGATAAAACTTCTCTTTTCTGTTTTCCAATGGGTGCATTTATTGAACGATGACCATTAGATGTAACTCTACAAAGTATTGCACCAAAATTTTCAACCTTTCTATTATCAAATGCAAAACAATATGGCGTTTGCTTATCGTTCTATGAAATATCTAATGTAAAAGATTGTTTACCATTCATAAACAATGATTTAATTGATCGTTTAGAAATTGAAAATGATTGTCTATATGTATTGTTATGTGTTCACGTTATCCTTTTTTTCATATATTTCAACAATTTTTATCTATAATATGTATGAACATATTGTATTATCAGAGAAGACAACATCGAATAATAATCAATTGATTGAACAGTATTTAAAGCAATTCTTTTATCATGTACCATTTCTATTATCATCCAAACCGAGAATATTGGTACAATATGATGAACCATGTCTGTCGATTTTTTAAAAAATTTAGGAACATATAATATATTAACTTTATTTTTATTCGCTTGATTGGAATCAAAATTGCTCATACATTCATTAAGATCATCCGTATTGACAAGCGTTGTTGAGGCAGTGAATAGTGTAACAATATTTTTAACTTTTATTTTCAAGAAAAAAACAGCAATACATTTTCTTTTTTAGATGCTTTTTCCATTCCAGTGACAATGTCTATACATACCATTATGTCCTGTAACATTAAGTGATGTACTTAAAGCATCATGCCCATTTATTATCGGTAAGAAAATTAAAATATGTATTAATTGCTGCACTAAATATTCTTTATAGGAATTGTTTCACGTTATTTTGATATATGTGAACCATCTGCTGATGTTATATGTGTCGATCTTGACTCAGATATAATTACTGGCGGGTAAGATTCTAACTACTAATATTATGTCGTTGATTATCAAAGAAATAAAAATAATTGTTTTGATCGTACTACAAAGCAGTGAAAGAATTCTGAACAAAATATTTATTTTCTTCCATTGTTGAATAAAAATAAGAGAGTTCAGTAAATATCTCTAATACAATTGAAATGTAAAAGATTTATGTACACACGAATCACATCATGAAACTATGACAAAAGGAAGTGTGAATGCGTGTTAATCAGTAATAGCAGTACAAATTCTGTTCTTAGACCGAGTACTAGTTACAGTTCTTGAATGATGTTTCGAGAAATATTTTTTATCAGTAGATGGAGTTTGATTAAAGAGATATTTAATAGTATCAGGAAAGAATTGACAGAATTAGACATGTGCAAAATCAAGACTTTACTTTACTTTTTTGAAATTTGCTCTAGTCAGAAGAAAACTATTTCCAAAAGTGATCGTATCACATCTAAAATAATTCTTCACTGCTTATTGTTGTAATCTATTCAGTCGAAGATTATGACTCTTTTGAGTAATCTCTCTTGGATTGCTTTCGAATTCATATAATATATAAGTTAATTCTGTTAAAACTAAACAAATATTTTACTTTAAAATTATATTCTAGTTCTGACTAATATTTTTCTCGTTGTTTCCGTCGTTGAACCTAATAGAATTTATTTATTTGTTATATACTAATAAAATAATCATCAATTGAATCGTATCTCATTTTTGTTTAAATCATGAGTAGTATTTCAGAAATATTTTTATATGATGAATAATTTTTGTTTTCTTTTTATTTTAGAACTAAAGAGCAAAAACATTGGTCTGTAAAAATATTTCCAAAAAAAGCTAGTAAATATCTTTTTTTTTCCTTAACTTCTATTAAACCTAACGACTTTTCATAGTTTGAATTATTAAAGCAATCGTTAGATGAAATCAAATTCCAAGTACTCAATACATATCAACAACGTTTATATGAACTTCCTACACATTTGAAACGTAATCATAACGATTCTGAATTGCATCTGCAAATAGTTCAACTTGAACGTAATATGGAAACACGTATACGTGATATATTTCTTCGTTTTATGTGTACATGTTTTTATGGTTATAAACGATTTTTACGCCAAATCTTACGTCAACCGAATCAATTATCAACAGATGTATCGGTTTTATTTGAATTCCATGATTTTTTTACACTCACGAGATTCATCTTATTCAAAATTTTATTCATATATTTTACGTACACAAATGTTTAGTCGTTTTATAGAAGAACGTTCATTTTTATCATCAAGTACATTAAATCAATCAGTATTAATCAAAGATAGTCTTCACTATACGTATAGTTTGGCTTGTTTTGATGAATGTTATACTAAAGTTAAAGCAAATATTGAATATAATGAACAACAAACAGTTTATTTATTTTGATATATATGCCACAAAAACAAATGTTTTAAGTGAAAACCAATATCAATAGTACCAGAATTTCTTGATTCAAATCATACACCAACAAAAGGCTACAATGATTCAGTCGAATCAACAAAATAAAAAAATGAATTCTGAAAATAGAATACATAATCAACAAAAACATGAAACCTCTAATTTAAAATCATTTCAAAAACAAACACAAATATTATCTATGAAACTTATATCAAATTGTTCAATCGTTAAGCGATCGAAACTTGAAAGAGATAAATGCTAAAAGGTAATATTTAAGAAGACAGAGTTTACAGAACCTCATTGAATTCTATCACACTTTGTACAATAATGATCATGTATTCTAGTGGAGAATTTGATTCATATTAAATATTACGAAAGGATGAATTCAGGATTTAAATATACAATCCATCAAATCCAAGAATTTTTGAAATCGGATAGTAGTTGAGAGTATAGTATAAAGCCTCACATGAAACATAAATTAAAATATTAGAAAAAAGATAAATTTTTGACATACAGCTTCAAACAACTGTTTAGCAGCTTTTGACTTAAATTGGATTGAAATAGTATCTTCAGAAGTTCCTGAATGTATGGGAGCTGTTACTTCAAGAAATTGCATACCATCGAAATCCATATGACCAGGACAATTATATATGTAATAACACGAAAGCTCAAATTTCTTTTTGGTGGGAATAGAAACTTGTTGCTATCCCTACTTTTCTATACAGTTAGCAATTGTTTCTTCTCGCTACTATCGCGCACTGTCTTTGAATGAACATTATGCCACAATAATATAGTCAGAGAAACATTAATGACAATTAGATGAGTACATAAATTATAATTATTTACAAGAATTGCTCCTTTTTAAAAACGATCGTCTTACTCCTAAAGGTAACTATAAACAAATCATTAGCACAATAGGATAGCGTATGCTGATATAAATTTTTGCCCTGTTAAATTAGTCTCAAGAGGTTCAACTATTGATGTATCCCAACAGAGTCGAGTTGTCTACAATCATCTTACACATCTTTACTGTTTACACTATTCATCTGATTTCAATGAAAATATATAAACCAGTAGCTTTATATTTTTAAAAACAGATTACCCGTCAAAATGAAACTAAACCTACTCAATGGGCATATTGTTTATTATCCAATGTCCATTCTCTATGGTTTATGCATTTGCCTACTATGATTGAATGTTATATAAGTCCACGACATATTTTAAATTATGCTTATAAAATTCTTGTTCAAATGAATCGATAACATTTAATAGATCTAGATGAAGCGAAAGAAATAGAACAATTCAATAAAACTATTTCATAAAATGTTTTCTCTTCGTTCTATTTTTAGATTTGTTTTCGTGACATTATTCAATTATGTGGTATCTATGATGATCCCCTACTGGCAGTTAAAATTTACTCATTCATGAAGAAAAATGGTACAGAATGCAATGCTATTACATATGGTGCTTATAGTAGAGTTAGTTAATCTATTCCAGTATGCCGATTTAGTCATACTTCATTTTTGTATTCATATTTAGGCTGTTTATGAAGGCACATGGTCCATACACGTGATCATTGAACAACATTACGTTCCGTTGTTCAAGCTGTGTGGGCGTTTAAAACTGCTCATCATTATCAACAAAATCAACATAATCGACGGTCATTGACATCATCCTTCGACGATGATGACAGTGATGGTGCCATGAATACCAATTCTAATACTATATTTTCAACAACTTCCAATCATCCTTCGAAAGCACTTGGTTCAATCGATAATCTCAAAAGTTTATTTTAACAATTATCATTTGACAAAAAAAATGAAGAAATATTTTTCTAGATAATCGTGAAAATAAACTTAACCAAGATGATATGTTATCAAGTATCTTTTCAACATTAGCTGGATCAATCAAAGATATAACAGAGAGTTCATTTTTTCCAAGAATGCTTTTGAAAAAATCACCATCAAGTAATAATACAATCAAGAGCAATTTATTTACTAAAGTTTCATTTGTTTTACTTTTAGTGGATGGGCTAACAGATAATAAAATAGTTCCTACAACGAATTCAAACAATAATAATATTAATAATATTGCTGTTCTTGAAACAGCAAAAAAACGTTCGCTATCAAATACATATGATATTCATTCAAAACTTGACTACAGTACACTTCAATCAATTACTCATGAAACAGGTTTGCTAAGTTTTCTTCTCCTCACACATATTTCCAACTGTGGGTCAATCGAATGGTCTGATTTCTTGAATAATGGTAGAACTTTATTCAAAAGAAAATTTTTTTTTCGTACAAATCATGCAAATACATACTTCTATTAAGTATTATTGTTGATTTCACAAAAGAAATTCTTCGTCTATTATCCATTGATAAAAATATCAGTGAAACGTTCCATAGACAACTTTTAGTTGCTACCTTAGAAAATAGCAAGAAGAAATAAAAAAAACGTCTTATGAATGATAGAAAATTGATACAAACATGCCAAATTTCTAGAATTACTCAGTTTAAATGCCGAAATTCGTGTCCTAAAATTAATATGAACAATGAAAGTTTTTTAAGAAGCAGATCACCAACTTTTTCGAAAAGAAAAAACAAACTTCTATACATGTAAATTCGAAATATTACAATCATCGATTCTTTATCAGAGTACTTGTAGAAATTTGGGATGTCCGCATCGATTTTCTATCATTCCTAAGACTTTTTTGAAATTTCTTCTTGCTGTTTACTAAGGTGACAATTAAAAATTGTCTACAAAATGTTTCATTGAGATTTTTTTTCAATGTATAACATCTCGATATAATATATCAACTAATGGTTTATTGCATTTTTTTCGAGAATAAGTTAACAGAATGGCGTCTTTCAAACTCTAATTCGAACAGAATTCTCTCTAATCATTTTGTTTTTATTTAGCTCGATCTGATGCTGGTATATTAATGACTACAATTGACATTAAAATAGTTGATATCGGTATGCTCTCATATCGTTTACGAATAGCTCCAAGATCTTCTCAAATGCATAATACACAACAGTCAGCACGTCGTTCAATTTTATATCCTCATAATCAAACGCAATTAAATTCACCAATTAAATAGGAATTAACATCAAGAACGCAAAATTTATCCTATGATCCACTTGGCTTACTTAATCCAATTCCAACTACTGCTACACGTCCATTAATTATGAATCAAACACCTGCTGTGATGAAAAAAACTTTTGCTAATGTAATATCATCTTCATCTGAAACATAATCAATCATAAATTCTATTTCAAAAGAAGGAAAAGAAGAAGGAATTTCATCTCTATCATATATTTCAACACTACTAACACGACTACGTGCTAAATTTAATCAAAGTAATTTTTCAGCATTGTATAATTCAAAAAATCTTACTACAATCAAATCATTTGCATTGGATTTTTTTACTGATCTTAAATCTTCAGTCAAATCTACAATCAATTCATTAACACAATCAAAGAGTCCACATATAATTAATAATCCAATAATCAATAAAGAACAAACATTATCAAGAAATAATAGTAATAGTAAATTACATGATAGTATATCATCATTTATATCACACCAAAGTTCAAATAGTTCTTCATCATTAAATACAAATAATATCAATGAAGTGGATATTAAAGATTTTTGTTTAGACTTTTCAAATGTTGCAATACCAATTAGTTATAATCATGATAGGAATTCTCATTTCCCAAGTCGTATTATTGAAATTAGTAGTTGCAGTCGATGTTTATCATGTAATCAATTTTTGTACGACCAAGAAATCATGAATGGCTGGTCAGCAGATGATTCTGAATTACATACAATATGTGTTCATTGTAGAATGAAAACAATACCAACATTAGCTATGAATATAAGAATAAAACAAATTCAGTTGATTACTTAAAGAATTTATTTGATTTACCTTTTGATTTCATTCAGGATAATACAGTCATGAATCCTAATAGAAATTCTATGTAAATTTAAATGAAAACAATTTTTAAAAATTCTATTTTGTTTCTATAGAAAAGATGATTCGACAGTGACAACATCAACGAATAATATTACACAACAAATAATGATTGAAAAAAAATGAAAGAATCATTGTAAGATTTAGTTTCTTTCTGTAAATGTTCAGAAATTCTAGAAAAAATTTTTGATAGAATCAAAAGTGACTTTATTCCTATAAATTGTTAAGGCCTTTTAACTAAATACTTACTTTTCGAAACATATATGCAAGTGAGCAGATAAATTATAAAAGCATTTATTTTATGTTCAAATAGGATACATTTTAGTTTTTATTTTTGATTTACAAAATAAGTTCTCGAAGTGATGAGAGTGAACTTTTATCATAAGAAAGAGTTCGTTGAAAGCGAATTAATTCTGTCACGATAAGTCCTTTGATTGCGTTCTTCTTCTTATATCATGACAATTTAAGTTGACCTCATTTCAGTTTAATAGATGATAAAGTATTACCAAACAAACTTGATCATTTTTAAATTTACCAGATATCTTTTAAATGATTAATTTCATTGTGGATATTTTATTTAACTAGTTGCGTTCAATCATCGTCATCATCTATAACGGTACACTATTTAAGCCCATTGGTTCTTCGCAAAGAATTTGAAAATATAATTAACATGTTCGATCAAAATAATCATGATTTATATAAAATTCATTTTAAAGAAAAACATCCAATATTATTCTGGAATTTGGTAAAATTTTAATTAAAAACTATTTATTTGATTGAGTTATAATAATTGTTTATTTAGATTTGGTTTTTTCAACGTATTCATATATCGAGTTATTTATTTCAACTACTTTTGCGTTCATTATTGAATTCACTAGAAAATGAAGCTAAACAAGATTTTAAAAAGAATAAATGTATTTTGGGATGAGAACTTATTGATGATAGGACTTCGATTCGTATATGTTGTATGTGGGATAGTATAATAAATCGTAGTAATATTGCTGAACCAATGTATAAAACATGGGAATATGATGGTTATGGTAAAAGAAAAAATGAATTTTTTTATTTAAGTATAAATCAACGTTCTTATTGAATTCTAGAATGATGTCATACATCCGTTGGCAATACTCTAATTACATATGAACATAGTACCGTCCCCGAAAAGTGAGATTTATTTACTGTTAGTGATTTATTTGATGTGATTTGTCTCATATACATGTAGGATTTACATATCCAGAGTACAAGAAATTGATTTCTTCCTTGATTTTTATTTTATTAATCGAGGAAAACAAGATAAATCATTCATGGATCTATATTTTCTTTTGCTTAATCGTAGAGTCATACGATCAATTGTTAGTTGTATTGAACAAGAAGATCTGTACCATCCCATTCAATTATATATCAAAAAATCATCTAAATCAATACGTACACGTATTCGTCGACGCTCAATGTGTAGAGAAATTTTATTTTTAGCTATTGTTGTACTTGGACGTGATAAATTGTCTTATGGTAAGTTTTTATTGCGAAACTTATTAGTTTAAACAATGAGACAAAATTATATTCAAATTATACAGTAAATCTCGAAACAGCTGAAGATATAGTCTTGGTATTACTTAATATAATTCTTTTGATTAATATTTTGCTCTAAATAAGTCTCACATGTTTTCTTCAAGAACTTTTCTTTTTTTTTTTGAAGCACAACAGTTGAAAGTACAGCTTGTGAGGAAAACTATTGTTCTTGAAATTACGAAGTATTTTATTATAAGATGAAACAGAGTAGAATCCTAGAAACTACTACTATCTGTGAATGTGTAGTCTCGATGAAAATAATGAAATATCAACAGTAAGTCTACTGATACAATGGATTATTGTTCACTTGCCAGCTTGAGTTTTTGTTGAATAGTTTACTAAAAGTAAACATTGTATTTCGTATCTGTGTTTTGGCATTTCGGATCGATGATCATTTTGACTAAATTTTCCATCTTCTCTAAGCTGAACAGTCAAACATCGTTGAACATTAGTTTAATTTGAAACTTTGCCAATACGCAAGTCTTAATCAAATCTCCAATTTATTCACGAAATATTTTATGATTTAGAAAACTTTATGTTTTGTTGTCGAAAGTCAAAACATTCACTTTTTTTATAATTGAATATGTCAACAAGAAATCACAAGTTTCGAGGAAAGCTTTTACAACACTTATATACAAAAACTTAATAGGAGCCTGTACCTTAAGAAAAACATAACCAAGTCATTTGTATCAGATCGACAGTTCAATGAAATGTTCATAGATTGTAAAAAAAAAATCCGTGAATACGAATTAAATTACGACTACTACTAGTCTTAACAAGTACTAAATGATGACAAACTATGATCTCAATAGACATTCGATAATTTTAAACCTTCTTTCAGAAATTTTTGTTTCAACTATGATTTAATTCTACTACTCAATGATCACCCAACCTGACCAGACAAAATTTTTCAAAAACGCGTTTTAATGCATAAATAAATGCGGAAATCTCGGATTTAAATCCGAGTGTTATGTGTACTTCAAAAAGTGAAAAAGCGATTTCTTAATTCAAAAAAAACTTTATTCAGAGTTTTCAAAATCTAAGTTTACATTCGTCGACCCCGATTTACTTTTGCCAACCTTTATAAAATATCGCTATTTTCGGAAAAAACTCTGTCCTTGGCCCAAATGCTTGAGCTCAAATCTTAAATAACGTATATACCATTTTATCGCTCGTGAAATTCTCTGTCGAATGGTATATAGTAGTTGGGCTTTTATTTTGACTATGATAGGAAAAGTTTTTTATGAAATGGGGTAGTATAGGTCGATTTTTGCATAAAAGACCAGAGAAAAATATCAGTATTTTTGCAATAACTCAGGAAGAGCTTCTCCGATCAGGCTCATCTTGTTCTCTCGACCGAGACATTGATGAGACTAAACTGTGTAGAAAATTTCATCGCGATTAGACTCTCCTTTCGAAAGTTATCGTGTTAACAGCCGGACGGACATACTGTCCGATTCTAGAGTGTATGAACTTTTTGAGTACACAAGAAAAAAGAAAAATCTAACAGCTAATGAATCATGCTACTTATTTCTTAATAAAATAACGAATTTAATGCATTTTATCGCATTTAATATATAGGTCAAACTTTGTAAAAATGGAAAATCTAAAAAAGTATGTCATCATCAACAACTTCTATGAATATGTAGATCGGTTTGTCTACGTAGCGCTAGCGACAGAGTATCACAGCGTTACATTTTTGCTCATTTTATTTTGGCCATAATTCTGAAAGAAAAAGTCGTATAGATTTGAGCAACGTCCTAAATTGAAGAGAAATTTGTTCTGAAGATTTTGAGATTTGCCCGAGCTTATAAAAGTATTTCCTCAAAAATCTATCACTGAAATACTGATACCCACTTTTTCGCAGGATTTCGCAAAAATAGGTGTTGCTATTTCAGTGATAGATTTTTTAGGAAGTATTTTTATAAGCTTGAACAAATCTCAAAATCCTCAAAACGAATTTTTCTTCAATTTAAGACGTCGCTCAACTCTATACAACTGTTTCTTTCAGAGTTATGGTCAAAACAAAATGAGCAAAAACATAACGCTGTGACAGAATTACGTGAACAAGCCGAGATATAAGTACTACATTATCTTAATTTATTTTCTATTTTTATGATCAATAAGCTTTAGTGAATTTTGAGGGTGTGGGTGTGGAGGTGTGGGTGGATGTGTGGATGGAGGTGTGCGTGCGTGTAAGTATTAGGGTGGGGTTGGTGGTGTGGGCGTGAGAAGAGAGCAACACCCACATCCATACACCCACGCACACCTACACCCACCCACACCCACACCTATGCACACCCAGACCCATACCCACACCTCCATACCTACACCCACGTACATCCACACCCTTCTCTCTCGCTCTCTATTTCCATCTCGTTTTTCACGAAAAATTCATTGCCTTTTTTCCAAAGCAACGAAAAGTGCTGGAGAATTTAACAGTATGCTGTTTTATTCTAAAAGAGCAGAGAAAGTTAGTTGAGAGTAAATTATTGAAAATTAAAATTCTACTTAAAACAAAAATGTCACTCGGTATGATGAGACAGGCGTCCATGTGAATCGGATGGTCGTCATCAATTGATCAATAAGCGCCGGTATGTACGACCAGCCGATCCCGGCCCTGGCTAGCAGAGGATTGCGCTCAGTGTCGCCGGGGTATCGATGATTACCGTGCTGCCGCGTATGCCGGACCACATCCCGGTGATGGTTTGCGGCTCATTTCCCAGCGGCACCTTGAGAACCAGCGTCGTCGGAATTCGTCCGGTGGCCAGCGGTACCTGTTCGTTGTAGGTGAATGCGGCAACCACAGGCGAAACGACGCCGTCTACCGAAATACCAAAATACCCTCCCGGAAAGTCCCTGCCCGTCGCGTAGGGCAGCGGTGCATTCAGGATGACGAGTGCCGCAGTACTGTTGCCCCCTTGGGTCGTGATGCTGAGGCCGGGAATTGGTACGAACGTGCCGGAGTTTGTCGTGTGTGTGCCATTCGTCTGCGCGTATAAGGCCATGATCTCTCTCCCGTTGTTTGATCTATAAAATCAATAAAAGTTTGAATGAGACAATATTGAGGGTATGGCTGAGATGTGAGTGTGGTGTGTGGGAGCGGGTGTGGGCGCGGGTGTGGTGGGTGTGTGGGGTGTAGGCGTGAATGTGAGTGTAGCTATTGATGAAAATGAAAGATCTACACCCACATCCACCCACATTTTTTAAGGTAAATGGAGAATGACCAACTAGTGCTTTAATGTATTCAAATAATGGAGCAACTAGCTATGAGTGGCATTGCGGAGTGACGGCGACGAATGACTAGTCGCTGATATTGCAAGCGCACTTTGGATTTACTTCGTAAAAGATCTATGTGGAACCTAGGTTTATTGAGAATACTCAGGAGAGAAAACTGAGACTCCTGTACTTCACATACTTCACTCGTATTTGAAAATTGTGCTTGCAGTACTGTGAAGTCCGAGTGAAGTAAAAATGAAACAGACGTGAAACGGAGTGAAGCAAAGTGAAATATGAGTGAAGTACAAGTGAAAACACAAGTGAAGTACAGGGAAGTACGAGTTATTAGAGATTGCATGTCTTCGGAGAGTATCCCCGGAAACTCGATTATGTCCTAGGGTAAGATGTATAGAGATAGATAGGTATAGGAGGTATAGGAGGTATAGGAGATATAGGAGATATAGGAGATATAGGAGGTATAGGAGATATAGGAGATATAGGAGATATAGGAGATATAGGAGCTATAGGAGATATAGGAGATATAGGAGATATAGGAGATATAGGAGATATAGGAGGTATAGGAGATATAGGAGATATAGGAGGTATAGGAGATATAGGAGATATAGGAGATATAGGAGATATAGGAGATA